>ML788090.1:302924-347435 GCA_009831015.1 Picea engelmannii
GAATAAGAATCAAGCTTTCTTTTCATATCAGTTTCCATTCTCTAGTTTAGATTTAGAATGCTTTAGTTTATGTGTTACTTTGTTCTTGGGAGAATTGAGCTCACTCCAAATAGATCATAGTAGCATTTTCTTCTTGTTTTAATTCTTTGAATAGGTTTATATGCTTTATTGTTATTTGATGATCTTGATTGTTGATAGGTTATTTGAAACATTCCGAGAAGACCTCCTGAATGGGAGCTAGTGTTTCCATTCCTACAACAACTAAGCCTTTTTAAGAGTATTTATTTTCAATTCATGAGTGTTTACTTGATGATCTTGATTGTTGATGGGTTATTTGAAACATTCTGAGAAGACCTCCTGAATGGGAGCTAGTGTTTTCATGCCTACAACAACTAAGTCTTATTAAGTGGAATGCAAGATTCGGGATTTGATTGAATTTTCTTAGATTAGAGTTAGATGCCTACTCCTGCATATATTTTTATGGCATCGTCACAAGCTTACGAGCATCCCTGGTTGAAATTAAATCGTTGAGAATTTATACGACATAGATTGCACTCAACACAAGGTGAAGTGGGGAACAATATAAGTATCAAACCTTTGATCTTAGGAGAAGCATCATCATTTTAATGTCCATATTCATGCAAGAGCTGGATGAGGAGATCTTGGAGAAGTGTTGCATCGTCAAACATGCTTTGTAAGTGCCTCTTTTTTACTTTCCAATTAATATCAACTTGGCCTATTTCCTTCAATTTCATGTCTTCTACATGTGTTTGTCTATTGTCGTATAAGTGTTCATAGATAGATTTGTTTTGTCTAATCATATAGAGTAGGAGGAAGAGTTCATTTTCTATTATTTGTTGGACTTCAGTTGTGTTGATGAGATTGGAGATCAAGCCTAATAATTGGAGAAGTGAGGACAAATGATGCAGGAGCATCTACATCAGCATTAAAAGAGGAGGATAAGCTAGAGGAAAAAACATCAACCAGTGCATATATGGAGCTGATTTGGATTCTACAAAGGAGAGTGCACCTTTTTAAAATTGAAATTTAATGAAAATAAATGTAAATAATGATTGGAGGTTGAGGCCATCCCCAAAGATCCTCTCGAATTAATATCACTTTAATGTAAAGGTTGTATTGTACAGAAGTTGTGCATCATCCCTTATCTTTTTTGTAAATGTTATTAACTTCTTAGTCCTTAGTAGGTGGATTCATAAATCCTGATAAGATAGCATTTAGGTTGTTGGGGGGGAAATCTTCATGAATCACCTCTTGTATATATTCTTGTATCATTTTCCAAAGTAATGTTGTTGATTATTTGTGATAGTTGTCATTTATGAGAGAGAGAGAGAGAATTGTTTTTATTGAGAAACAGAGAGCATTGTATAAGTTGTTGAAGGAGCAGTGTAGAATTGCTTGTATCTATGTATATTATCACTTGAATGAATAGAACAGAGAAGCTTTGATCCAAATGTTTGTTGTTGTTGAGTTATGTGTTTATCTGAATGAATGGTAGGCCTTATGTTCATTTAAATTCTTTGTTTATACTTGTTCTTGTGCTTTTGAATGCATTTTGTGGTTAAATACATGAATATGTGGAGTTATAATAAGTTTCAATTGTTTCTCTTCTGAGAACTCATGCAAGGAGTGCATATTTTCCATAAGGAGTGCGTTGACAGAGTTAAGTTTAACTCAGAGAAGCTCAGGAGAGATAATGTTGGATATTTGATAGCAGTAGTACAGAGAAAGCACAGAGCCATGCAAGGAGTGCCCAAGTCGAGTTGTTCTCAGACTCTTTGTACCAGAGGAGAAAGGTCAAGTGGAATAGTTCCAAGGCCGCAAGGAGTGTGCCCAAGGATTTAAAACCTTGGAGGAACAAGCTCAGGAAACATAGCAACCATAATCATTGAGGAGAAAAGACTTAGAAAATTATAAGTCTAAATATTTTTAAGTTCAAAAGAAGCACATAGAGGGAAGACAAAGGTCTCATATACCTCGAAAATTTAATCATAGAAGGCCCAGCGACAGTAATCCCTTGAAGGGAAAAGTTTGAAGAACCTACGATGGAGATCTACCAGGAGATCGCCAAAGTGATGAAAACCATCATATCTGGGATAGTTGCATGAAGGATGGCCTTAAGGATCCTTCGGCACTTAGTGCATTCAGAGGTTAAAAGAATGTAAAGGAGTCGGGATAGTCGAAGACCCAAAGAGGAGGTAAAATCGTGAGCGTATGTTCCACAGTGGACAAGTGTCAATAAATTTGGAGGTCCAGGAGGCTAGAGCTCTGTGAGCTCTGCAAGGATCAAAGGACCATTCTACCAAAGTCTCGAAGGGCCGAATAAATATGGATTGTTGGATCCAAGAAGGAAACGTCATGCAAGGTCCTCACTTTGGAGGAGAGGCACTCTGGAAGGAATTGTGTGTAGTGGATTAAGAACTCTTGAATCCTAAAGGTGGAGCTCAATCACGACCATTGATATACCATGGACACACATCATAATATTGTGGAGTTTGGGGGTAGAGTACACCAGAAGAAAGGGGAGAAGGTAACGTTGATCGGAAGTCTCCCAAAACCCAAAGGCAAGGACGCATCATGACCATTGGTTAATACCGGTATACGTGGCATATGATATGTAGCTTCATCTATAGAGTACTTCAGTAGATCGGAGTAATGTTGGGTGCCAAGAGTCCTGAAGCCCAAATGCTTAGCGCTTCTTGAGTTAATCCCTGGGTCACATCCCGGGGTCATATGAGGAATGGGGCTTAGAGAAGGGATCTAGAGCCTATATTTCAAAATTTTAAAAGAAAAAAGCGTCAAGAAAGCACCCATGGGTTTAAAAGAACCTGCATAGAGAGAAAAAAGGGGCCTGTATTAACTAGTTTTGGGGCTTAGCAGAAGCCCAAAGATTCAATTTGGCTCCATATTATATCGATCCTATATCGGGAGGTAGCGCAGACCCTAGGAGAGGTAGGGGGTTTGTGTCAAGTGGTATCAGAGACATAATTTAATATCTTTGTGAAGAAATCTTAGCATCGTGCTGCCAAAAAGACGTAGGAACAGACCTATAGCGAATCCAGCAATGGAGGAGGAAATGAGGAGACTTCGTACAAGGCTAGATGACATGGAAACTACACAGAGAACATCACCAAATGAAGGTGACATTAGTGAGGTCGAGAGTGAAGAAATAGAGGCTAAAAGTGTTGTAGGAGAATATGTTGTAGAAGAACGCTTGTTGAGAGTTGTTGTAAAAATGGGAGCCAGATAAAAAATGGAAATCCCAATGTATGAAGGCAATTTGGATGTGGATGAGTTGTTGGACTAGATAAGAGAAATGGACAAATACTTCAACTATGAGTAGGTCGATGATGACAAGAAATTAAAACATGTTGTCACAAGGCTAAAAGGACATGTAGCACTGCGGTGGGATGAATTGCAGGCTGACAGAATGTTAGGGACCTAACCCCTCACGTAAGTAAAATAATATATTTTGATGTAATAAAGGTCAATATTAATATGGCCTAGCAATAAATAAGAATAAGTCCAATGTAAGAATACCTAATAGAAGCTTCCGCTCATAGAAGGATCTTCCTCTAGATTGTTCTTTTGATAGACATATTTAGTATAAATAGGAATCGAGGGTAAGAGATGTTTTTTCTTGGATATTATTGTAATATAGTTCTGCTTTGTTGGAGGTTTCCCCCTCGAAGAAGAAAGTGAACACTACTCTCAGTAATCAAAGGGCTCTTTCTGGTGTTATTCTGGTATCATTTTGGTATTATTGTGGTATTGTTCTAGTTATATTGTTGTTCATCTACCATTTCTAGCTAATTATGTATGTTTTGCTTGATATTTTATATCTATAATATTACAAGTGGTATCAGAGCACCTTCCTCGGCATAAAATTGTGGGTTAATTTTTTTTTAGGGTAAAGACATATTTTGACGTCTTTAAGCTACAAAGATCTATCATTACATGCATAAACCCGTGGTCAAGGATTCATACATGCAGGAAAAACAAGTGGTACTTAAGCGCACATATGTTGGCCACCCTCGTAACCCTTGTTGGTACCCCTTCGAGTGGTAGCGCATCAGAAAGCACCTGTATATGGATCAGCATAGATCTCTTGAATCCCTCCATAAATAAACCAATCGGTCGCCTGAGTGCTATAGTGCCACCAAGAACAGCACTCGGGAAGATACTCTCTAGTACCCGGGTAGTGGGGTAGTATGGCTAAGGGCACGGTCTAGCCTCCTTAGTTGGTTCCCTGAGATATTGGTTCGAGTACTATTGTTGGACCCCACACATATATCAAAGAGCTATAGCACAGGGAAAACCCTTTTCTGTAGAACCCTTGAATACCCCAACCCTTGGGACGAAAACAAAAACAGAACAGACAAGATCTATTTCTGCGCAATTGTGTCTCCTGCATTTGGGTTGCGAAATTACTACACATTTCTTCATGTTAAGCATTTGGGAATTTCATCACTGCAGTATTCTTCAGATCAGAGTATAACTTCGCAGGAGTATAACTCCGCAAGAGTTTGGATCTTGTTGGAACCATTATTTGATACTTATTCTATTGGATTTCTCTCTTCACCCTTATCCCAGACATACCTATCATTTTTCAGCAAAACTTTTTTGTCGTGGACCCGACCCCCTTCCAAAATCCTTATTTTGGATTTACCCAATTGGATTCCACTCGTCGCCCTAATCATTGTGATACACTTCACCCATAACCCATTTTTTGTGTGGTCCCACCCGCCCCTTTTTGTGTTCCCTCTTCATCATGTCCCATACCTGTAGCCAAGACTTGGAAGCTCGCTTCAATACCTTGCACTCTAATTTCATAGAAACCCAACAAGAAGTGAGCTAACTCAGCACCAATATTACCACCATAAATAAAATAAAAGCATTCCTCCATCACCGCCATAATCGCAGAAGTCAAAGAAGACCTCAAACAAGACATTTCTACATAGATTTAGTATGTCACTACAATGATCTGAGCCAAGATGCATATCCCTGCAGACCTTCCCTCATCTGACCCACCTTTGCATATCGAAGGTGAAACTTCCTCGCATTCCCAAAATTTTCAGCCCCATCACTTTTAGTGTGACCTACGCCTCCCGCATGTGGATAAGATCAAATTTGATGGCTCAGATCCCACTAGCTAGGTAACTCAAATGGAACATTATTTCTCTTTGTATGGCATTACGGATGAGTTAGCCAAACTCTAGCATGGTGTTCTCCATCTAGATCAAGAACATTGGAAATAGTGGAAATGGAGAAAAAATGTCTGTCAAGGGTATGTGTCTTGGACACACTTTGTGGCAGAGCTTTATGAATGCTTTGACACCGACACCAACCATTTAGGTTGTTTGAAAAAGTTGAAACAATCTGGCACATTTGAAGACTTTATAGATGCTTTTGAGCGACTGTCTTTTCGTACAGAGGGCATGTCTGATGCTTTTTTCTGAGAATGTTTTATCAGTGGCCTCAAGTATGAGATTCGTTCCCATGTCCTCATGGATCGGCCTCGGTGTTGGGTGGATGCTACTAAAAGAGATAAGGAAGGACAACAGGTTGTATCTTCTCAAAACCAAAAACCCTCCTTTCCTCCTCGCACTAAACCAGTCATTCCCACTCCTCCTTCTACTCCACTAAAGATCCATAAATTGACTAGGGACAAAATGGCTAAACGGAAACTCAAAGGCCTTTGTTATAATTTTGATGACAAATATTTTCCTGGGCACAAGTGTAAGGAACAAAATATTTTTATGGCCATCTCAGAGGATATTGAGGCTCCCCCTGTGTCTGTGTCACCTAAACCCACTGACATGACCCCTCCCTCAGACCCTCTCGAAGTAGAACTAGTCATTTCCCTAAATTATCTCATTGTATTCTCTACTCCCCAAACCCTTAAGATAATTGGTTACATTAAGAATAGGAAGGTCATCATTCTTGTTTATAGTGGAAGAACCCATAATTTTATTCATCACCACATTTCCCAATAAACTAATTGCTATATATGTGTCATCCATAATTTTCAAATCATGATTGCCAATGGTAGATCCATGAAATGTGGAGGATGTTGTGAAAATGTGCATCTCCAAATTGGTGAACACCACCTAAAATTTCATATGCTTTCTATCGACATGGGTGGTTGTGACATTGTGTTGGGTTTCGAATGGTTAAGGACTTTGGGTCCCATTCTCATGGATTTTAAGGAATTAACCATGCAATTCGACCAGGAGGGTCGACAATATAAGTTCCAAGGCATCATCGTCAATTCCTCGAAGATCATCAGTTCCCATCGCATGGAAAAGATGCTCAAAAAAGATCATTCTCACATTATTTCCCAACTCCATGACATACAAGCAACTGAGACACCCTCTGTGTTGTAGGACCTCCAATCCATTCTCTCTAAACATCAAGTGGTTTTCTCCACTCCCCGGGGACTCCCTCATTCCCGTGGTGTTCATTATCATTCCATTCTCCTTCTCCCAGGAATCCTTCCTCCCAATATCCGTCCTTATCGTCACCCATTTTCCCAAAAAAATGAAATTGAGAAAATTGTTCAAGACCTACTCAATGCAGGTGTTATCTTCCCTAGTACAAGCCCCTACTCTTCTCTTGTTTTCGTGGTCCTTAACAAAGAATTTTCTTGGTGCATGTGTCCTGACTTCCGTGCCCTCAACAAACTCACCATTAAAGACAAATTTCTAATTCATGTTATTGATGACCTCTTGGATGAATTGAGTGGCACTCAGTTCCTTACTAAACTTGATCTTCGTTCTAGCTACCACCAGATCTGTATGAAAGAGTCATACATTCCTAAGACTACATTTAGAACTCATGAGGGCCACTATGAGTTTTTGGTCATGCCCTTTGGCTTGTGCAATGCTCCCTCCACTTTCCAAATCCTCATGAATCATGTCTTTCGTCCTTTTCTCCATCATTTTGCAATAATTTTCTTTGATGATATCCTCATATATAGTAAAACATGTACATCCCATCTTGTTCATGTGGATTGAGTTCTCCCTCTACTCTCTCAGCCCCAACTTTTCCTCAAACAATCTAAATGTGTTTTTGGCGCCTCAGAATTCGATTACTTGGGTCAGCTTGTTGGCAAGGTCGATGTCAAGGTGGATCCTAAAAATATTGAAGCTATGCAATATTGGACTCACCCAAAGACTCTGAAAATCTTGCATGTATTTCTAGGTTTAACAGGTTATTATCGCAAGTTTGTTAAGAATTATGGAAAGATTGTGGCACCTCTCAATTCTCTCCTTAAAAGGAATTATTTCACTTGGACTCCAACAGTTTCTCAGGATTTTCAAACCTTGAAGATGGCCATGTGCACCACTCCAGTCCTTTTCCTTCCTAATTTACAAAGACCTTTGTCCTGCAATGTGATGCTTCTAGGAAAGGAATTGGCGTCGTCCTTATGCAAGAGCATCGATCTTTGGCCTTTACTGGCAAACAATTTTCAGAGTGAAATTTGGGCAAATCAATCTATGAAAAGGAAATGTTGGTTATTATGCATGTTGTGGATCTTTGGCGCCCTTCTCTATTGGGGAAACTCTTATGAATTAAGAGATATCATCAAAGCCTCAAGTATTTTCTGGAACAATGCCTTTACTCCCCAGAGAAACAAAAATGGGTGACTAAGCTCTTTGGATATGATTATGAGATAATTTATAAGAAAGGAAAAGATAATGTCGTTGTTGATGCACTTTCCAGAAAATATGAAGATGAAGGGTCCATTTTTTGTCTCTCCTTCATTGTACCATATTGGCTTCAATTTGTTCACCATGAATGGCTACACAATCCAAAAATTTCAAATCTAATACAAAAATTGCAGTCCAATTCTCCAATCTCCCCAGGGTACTCTTGGCTCAATGATAAGCTTAGATACAAAGGTCGTTTGCATTTAAGTAAATAGTCAAAACTTAAATCCACGGTACTTTCTGAGCTTCAGGCTACACCCACTATTGGGCACTCCGAGTTTACCAAAACCTATGACAGGATCAAACGTTCTTTTTTCTGGGATGGTATGAAACAGGACGTTCATATTTTTGTCGGTGAATATGATGTGTGTCAACACAACAAGGCGAAACAGTCAAATATCCTAGAACACTACAACCGCTTCTGATTCCACCTTCTATTTGGCAGGATATCTCTATGGATTTTATTGTATGTTTACCTAAATCAGGCAATAAATCCGTTATCATGGTGGTATTTGATCATCTTTCCAAGTATGCTCATTTTTGTGCTCTTCAACACCCATTTACTGCATCCATTGTGGCTCAACTTTTCATGGATCAGGTCTTCAAGCTTCATGGCATGCCGCATTCTATTGTTTCTAATCGTGACCCAACTTTCACCAGTAATTTTTGGAAATAAATGCTCAAGCTCCAAGGCACCCAATTGCATCTTAGCATAGCTTATCATCCCTAGACTGATGGTCAAAATGAAGTTGTCAACAATTTTTTGGAAACATATTTGACGTGTTTTTCATCGGAAAGGAAAAATCAGTGGGCTTAATGGCTACCACTAGTTGAATGGTGGTACAACACGTCTTACCATACAACTACCCACATGACTCCTTTTGAAGTGGTATATGGACAAAATCCACTTTCAGTTCTCTCATATTTTCTAGGTGTCTCGAAGGTCCAAGCGGTTGACCAAACGCTTACATTTTGAGAGGCTATTCTATGTACCCTCGAAGAGAATTTGGTCATGGCCCAGAATCAAATGAAGAAACAAGTGGATCAAGGCTGCTCTAAACGTCAATTTGCAGAAGGGGATCATGTTTTTCTTCGAATGAAACCTTACAATCAAAATACCCTCAAGGCTGACCATTGTCAGAAACTAGCGCCAAAATTTTATGGTCCTTATACAGTTCTCAAGTGTGTGTGATAGGTGGCCTATCAGTTATATTTGCCCAGTCATGATAAGCTCCATCATGTTTTTTATGTTTCTTTCTTAAAGAAGGTAATTGGAACTAAGTGCCAAACTCAAACCAACCTTCCCGAGTTCGAGGAAGAAGTCTCCATTTGGCTACAGCCACAAGCATTTTTGGACCAGCGTGAGCATTTTCTACATCATCAAACCATCAAGGAAGTGTTAATCTAGTGGAAATATACAACTCCAACAGATGCCACTTGGGAACCAGCTACCATTTTACAACAATTTCCTCATCTCAAGCCTTGAGGACCAGGTTGTTTTTAAGAGGGTGGACATGTTAGTGACCTAACCCCTCACGTAGGTAGAATAATATATTTCCATGTAATAAAGGTCAATATTAATAAGGCCTGGAAATAAGGAAGAATAAGTCCAATGTAAGAATACCTAATGGAAGCTTTCACTTCTAGAAGGATCTTCCTCTAGATTGTTATTTTGATAGACATATTTAGTACAAATAGCAGTCGAGGGTATGAGAACTTTTGTCTTGGATATTATTGTAATAGAGCTCTGCTCTGCTGGAGGTTGCCCCCTTGAAGAGGCAAGTGAACATTTCTCTCAGTAATCAAAGTGCTCTTTCTGGTGTTATTCTGGTATCATTTTCGTATTATTGTGGTATTGTTATGGTTATATTTGTGTTCATCTTCCATTTCTAGATAATTATTTATGTTCTATTTGCTATTTTATATCTGGAATATTACACAGAAGAAGCAAAGGCAAACAGAAAATTAAAAGCTGGGACAGAACGGTAGCCAAGCTAAAGGCTAAATTCATACTCAAATACTATCAAATAAATAAGTTTAGGAGACTACAGAACCTAAGACAGAAGGGTTTGACAATAAAAGAGTACACAGAACAGTTCTATAGGATGAACATCAGAGTTGGTCACCATGAAAGTGATGAAGAGAAGGTTTCCAGATACATTAATAGCCTGAGATATGAAATCTAGGATGAAATCAGCATGGTGATTATGAGGACAGTTGAAGATGCTTATCAGGTTGCCCTGAAAGAAGAAGAGAAATTGGCAAGAAATAAAATCCAAAGAAGTAGAGAAAGAATCCCAACCATGGGTAAAGGAATTGTTCATGACAAGGCTCAAAAGCCCAAAGATGAGCCTGGAAATTTTCACAGTCATATAGATAGAGGAGGAAGTTCCCAAGGGAGATAGTATGGTGGAAGTAATTGTTTTCCTCGAGGAAGAGGAAGAGTCAAAGGGGGAAAGATAAGATGCTATGCATGTGGAAAGACAGGGCATATGTCTTGGGAATTCCCCGAGAAAAATAAAGAAGGAGGAGAAGCTCACATTTCTGAAGCACAGAGGAGCAATGTTGAGGCAGAAGCTATTGAAGATGGAAAATCGGAAAATCCCTCATGATGAGGAAGGTTCTCTTGAAACCAGAGAAAGTGGTGGAAAAAGAACCAGTTCAAAGAAACAGTTTGTTCAAGACTACTTGCAAGACCAAGGACAGAGTTTGCAAGGTGATAATTGATAATCTAGTGTACACAAAGATGGTGGAAAAGCTGGAGTTGGAGACTATTGCACTTCCAAATTTGTATAAAGTTTCATGGCTGCAAAAAGGACACCAGGTAATGGTAAACAAACAGTGCCAAGTTGAATTTAAAATAGGAGGATACAAAGATCAAATTTTATGTGATGTAATCCCCATGGATGTTTGTCATGTTCTGTTGGGAATACCATGGCAGTTTGATAGAAATGTCACGCATGATGGGAGGAAAAACACTTATACACTTGAGAAGAATGGTCAAACACAAATGTTGTTTCCAATAGAGGATAAGAATGTGAAGGAAGAAGCCATCCCAAGCATACTTCTCATGAGTGGGAAGGAGATCTTGAATGAATTCAAGAAAGAATAGGACATGCAGTTTGTTGTAGTGAGAAATCCTAGAGTCATCCTTACCAGCACTATTGTGGATGATATGCCTAAATAAATTCAGGAACTACTGGAAAATTTTGTTGATATAGAGGTGGATGAGTTACCTTTCTCATTGTAACCCATTAGGAGCATCAGTCATCACATTGATCTTATTCCAGGAGAAAGTCTTCCAAACAAAGAAGCATATAGGTTGACACCTCAAGAGAATGAAGAGGTCAAGAATCAGGTCCAAGATCTATTAAAAAGGGGTTTAGTCATAGAGAGATTAATCACATGTGAAATACCAATTGTATTGAGTCATAAGAATGATGAAGAATGTGCATAGATTCTAGAGCCATCAACAAGACAACCATTATGTACAGATTTCCTTTACCCAGAATGGATGATTTGATGGATTGCTTAAGTTGAGCGAGTCATTTTTCTAATATAGATCTGAAAATTGGCTATCATCGGATAAGGATGAGAGAGGGAGATGAACGGAAAACAACATTCAAGATAAATGAAGGTTTATATGAGTGGCTTGTTATTCCATTTGGATTAACGAACTCCCCAAGCACATTCATGAGATTTATGAATGAAATACTTAAGGAATTCATAGGTAAGTTTGTGATTGTATATTTGGATGATATACTAGTCTTCAGTAGAATTGAAGAAGAACATTTAATGCATTTGACATTAGTGATGAGGAGGCTACAGCAAGAGAAGTTGTTGATAAATCTGAAGAAGTGTTCTTTTATGAAGACAGAACTCAAATATTTGGGTTTTGTAATCTCTTCAAACAAGTTGAATATGGATCCAGAAAAGGTGAAAGCAATCATAGATTGGCCATCTCCAAGGAGTATATTCGAGGTAAGAAGCTTCCATGGTTTAGAACTTTTCTATAGGAAATTTAACAGAAATTTTAGTAGCATATGTGCACCCATATTGGACACTATAAAAAAAGATCATAAGTCTTTCAATTGGACAGAAGAAGATGAAAAAGGGTTTAGAGCATTGAAAGCTAAGATAATAGAACATCCAATTCTGATCTTACCAAATTTTATGAAGACTTTCCAGGTAAGGAGTGATGCTAGTGGAGTAGCAATTGGACTAGTCTTAAGTCAAGATAGTAGACCTGTTGCATATTTCAGTGAGAAGTTGAATGATACCAAGAATTCATACTCCACATGTGATAAAGAGTTTTATGCAGTGATTCAAGACTTAAAGAAGTGGAGGCATTATCGTATTCCCAAGGAATTTGTGTTGTACAGTGATAATCAAGCTCTGCAGTTCATCACAATACAAGAGAATTTGAATAAGAGGCATGCAAAGTGGGTACAGTTTATGCATAATTTTACTTTTGTCATCAATCATATCAGTGGGAGTGAAAATAACGTTGCAGATGTTTTGAGTAGAAGGTACCTTATTATGCAATAATTTCAAGTGGAAACCTTGGGGTTTGAACACCTTAAGGAAATGTATGGTGAAGATGCATATTTCAAATAATCTGATGAAGCATGTGCAAATCCTTTTCTAAGGGACAGGATCCCATGGATGGAATATTTGATTCAGGATGGAATTTTTTTCAAAGGAAGCAAATTGTGCATACCAAAATGCTCGATGAGAGACAATTTATTGAAAGACAAACATAGTGGAGGCCTAGCAGGACATTTTGTCCATGACAAAACATATGCACAGTTGAATTCCTCATACTATTGTCCAGGTATGAGATCTGAAGTGAAGAAATTTGTGAACAGATGAAGAATTTTCTAGCATGCAAAAAGAAGACAACAGAATACTGGTCTTTATCCACCATTGCCTATAATAGACAGGCCTTGGGATGCTATCAGCATGTATTTCGTGTTGGGATTTCCAAGAACCCAGAGGGGAAGTGATTCCATATTTGTGGTAGTTGGCATATTTTCCAAGATGGAAAATTTTATACCATGCCAAAATATTAATGATGCAACACACATAGTCAGTATGTTTTTCAAAGAAGTTGTGAGACTTCATGGTTTTCCCAGGAGCATTGTTTTGGACGGGGACACCAAGCTTGTAGGTCATTTTTGGAGAATGTTGTGGAAGAAATTGGGGACAGATTTGTCCTTCATTTCAACATACCATACTCAAATATATGGAAAGATTCAGGTGGTAAACAGAAGTTTGGGAAATTTGATGAAGATTTTAGACATTGAGCACCACAGTTAGTGGGATCAGATTCTTCCACAAGAAGAATTTGCAAACAATGATTCACCAAGTAGGAGCACGGGAAGAATTCCATTTTGGATCGTGTATGGAATGCATCCAAGGCAGATATTACAACTAATATATTTGGGACATAATGAATTCAGAAGTGCAGGAGCTAAATATTTTGCTGCATAGATGCAGAAACTTCACGGCGAGATCAAGGAGCAGTTGCAAGACAAGAGCAAGAAGTAGAAAGACAGAGTTGATCAGCATAGGAGAGAGCTTCAATTTGAAGTGGGAGACCAAGTTTTATCACACCTAAGGAAGGAAATGTTCCCAAGGGGGACATATAACAAACTGAAAATGAAAAAGATAGGACCATGCAAGATCCTTAGAAAGTTTGCAGCAAATGCTTATGAGATAGAGCTGCCAAACAACGTGGGAATATCGCATATTTTTAATGTTGAAAACATGTATCCTTATAGGGGAGATGAAACAGGAGGATCAAATGATCATAAGGACATCAGATGGGAAAAAAAAATCTTATAGCTGAGAAGCCACAGATGGAGAAGATTATAGATCAGAGGATTGGCAAGAGAACCAGAAGAAAGACTTATTTTGAATACCTAGTGAAGTGGAAAGGACATCTAGTCAAGATTCCATATGGGTAAGTAAAGCATACATTTCAAAGAAAGGAAAGACAGTGCAGGAGCTCATGGACAGGAGTCCATGAATTTTTGGCCAAAGGAGTATGATGCGGGAGCATCTACATCAACATTAAAACAGGAGGATAGGATAGAGAACAACACATCAACCAATGCATATATGGAGCTGATTTGGATTCTACAAAGGAGAGCGCACCTTTTTGAATTTGAAATTTTATGAAAATAAATGTAATTAATGATTGGAGGTTGAGGCCATCCCCAAAGATCCTCTCAGATCAATATCACTTTAATGTAAAGGTTGTATTGTACAGAGGTTGTGCATTAGCCCTTATATTTTTTGTAAATGTTGTTAACTTCTTAGTCCTTGGTAGGTGGATTCATAAATCCCGATAGGATAGCATTTAGGTTGTTGGGGGGGAAAGCTCAATGAATCACCTCTTCTATATATGCTTGTATTATTTGCCAAAGTAAGGTTGTTGATTATTTGTGATAGTTTTCATTTCTGAGAGAGAGAAAGAGAGAGAGAACCGTTGTTGTTGAAAGCCAGAGAGCATTGTATAAGTTGTTGAAGGAGCAGTGGAGGACTACCTGTATCTATGTATATTATCACTTGAATGAATAGAACAGAGAAGATTTGATCCAAATGTTTTTTGTTGTTGAGTTATGTGTCTATCTGAATGAATGGTAGGCCTTCTGCTCATTTAAATTATTTTTTTATACTTGTTCTTGTGCTTGTGATGAATTTTGTGGTTAAATACATGAATCTATAGAGTTAGAATAAGTTTCAATTGTTTCTCTTATGAGAGCTTATGCAAGGAGTGCATCTTATCCGCAAGGAGTGCGTTGACAGAGTTAAGTTTAACTCAAAGAATCTCAGGAGAGATAACATTGGATCTTTGATAGCAGTAGTAAAGAGAAAGAACAGGCCCATGTAAGGAGTGCGTAGGCCAGGTTTTTCTCAGACTCTTTGTCCCAGAGGAGAACAGTCAAGTGGAAGAGTTCCAAGGATGAAAGGAGTGCGCCCAAGGCTTTAAAACATTGGAGGAACAAGCTCAAGAGAGATAGAAACCATAATCATCAAAGAGAAAAGACTTAGAAAATTCTAAGTCTGAACATTTTTAAGTTCAAAAGAACCACACAAAGGGAAGACAGAGGTATCATATACCTAGGAAATTTAAGCTTGGGAGGGTCAGTGACAGTAATCCCTTGAAGAGAATATTTTGAAGAACCTATGGTGGAGACCTAGCGAGAGATCACCAGTGTGCTAACAACCGTCATATCTGGGACAGTTGCATGAAGGATATCCTTAAGGATCCTTCGGCACTTAGTGCATTCAAATGTTAAAATAGTGTAAAGGATTCGAGATAGTTGAAGTCCCGAAGAGGAGGGAAAATCGTGACTGTTCATTCCAAAGTGGTAAAGTGTCAACATATTTGGAGGTCCGGGAGGCTATAGCTTCGTGAGCTCTGCGAGGAGCAAAGGATCGTTCTGCCAAATTCCTGAAGGGACAAATAAATCTTGACCATTGGATCCAAGGAGGACATGTGGTGTGAGGTCCTCACTTCGTAGGAGAGGCACTCCATAAGCAATTATGTGTAGTGGAGTAAGAACTCTCGAATCCCGAAGGCGGAGTTCAATCGTGGTCGTTGATTTGTCGTGGACAAGTTTCATAATATCGTGGATTTCGGGGGTAGATGAATCCAGAAGAAATGGGAGAAGGGAATGCTAACTAGAATTCGCCCAAAGCCCGGAGGTAAGGACACATCCTGACCGTTGGTTAAGAGGGGGATATGTGGCGCCTAATCTGTAGCTTCGGCTACATAGTACTTCGAGAGATCGGAGTAGTGTTGGGTGCCAAGAGTCTATAAGACAAAAGCCTTAGTGCTTCTTAAGTTAAGACATGGATCACATCCTGGGGTCATATGAGGAAGGGGGACCAGAAAACGGAGCTAGTGCTTGTATTTCAAAATTTTAAAAGGAAAAAGCGCCAGGAAAGCGCTCGCGGGTTTCAAAGAACCTGCACATAGAGAAAACAGGGGCCTTTATTAACTGGTTTTTGGGCTCCGTAGAATCCCTAATAGTCAATTTGGCTCCATATTAGATCTATCCTAGACTGGGAGGTCGTGCAGACCCTAGGAGAGGTAGGGGGTTTGTGTCAACAAACATCGCAACAAGGTACGCCACATCATTCTTCTTCTCTCTTGCTTGATTGATTGAGTTATAACTATAGAGAAAGTAGTAACCACTTATTCACTTATGTCTTTGGACCATGGATAGAAGTCTTGGTCCAAAGGGGCGCTTAGCCTGTCTACAGGGTAATATTTCTCACAAAAGAAAAATGGTGACTCCACTAGGGATTGAACCCAGAATCAACTTAGGGTTTGTGACACTTATGGTGCATAGTTTTTATCAACTGGGTTTTGAAAAGGTTGTTTGGTTTTGAGCCATTTTTCCTTCATTTGAAACATATCGCTTTTATGGATGATAAAGACTCTCTTGTTTACCATAACCCAACCTTGAATGTTGTTTATTTCTACTCATTGTTTGAGGATCTTCATGAGTGTTTGTCTTCTTTATGTTTTCATCTTTGAGTCCTTGATTGAACAAGTTATTGCACACTTGTTGTCTTTCAGTTCCCATCATTGATTGAGTGCACTTTGTTTGATTGTTTTTTTCCTCGTACTTCTTTGTATCAAACATAGATCTCTTTCATTTCACTTGAAAGTTAAGAAGCGGAATACTTTGCATATATCCTTCCATACATTATCAAACAAATAAAATTTTCTTTCTTTAGGAATTTGTTTTGGTATATGTTTGGAAAAAAAGCTTTTTTTTCATGTGCATTTCGGTTTTTGGAAACATCCGCTTGGTAGTTTTTCATCATCTTGATCCTAGAAATTGAAAGTTGCATAGTTTTGAGTGCTTTCTTGTGTTAAGAAGAATAGAACTCTTCTCCTTCACATACATAGAATTCATCAAGAAGAATGAATTGCATATCATTCTTTTTCATTCTATTGGAGTTGAGTCTCTCACACATCATCAATTTCATCTCCATGAACCTATTGAGTAAAAATCCATTAAAATCAACCATGCATTAATAAAATCAACTAGAACATTTTTTGGTTTTATCACACCAACAATAGCACAGGATTAGGGTCTTTGGACTAGGAAAAGTGAGTAAATCGTCCACGACTACTAAATATACTGTAGATCACTAAAGAGTGTATAAATCCAATTTTCATATAAGCATAGTCGGGAACCCCGTCTCACATAGGGGATAAACAGGAGGTCATGTGTGGAAGAGCAGTGGAGATCACCCCTCCAAAGCTTGACCAATCGTATCAGAAAGAGTGTTTACTGGGGGTCCTTCTTGAAGTGTCATTGATTCATTTGGTCTTGGTGCTTCGTGAAATCCAAATCCATTTGGGGTCCTATAGAGTTTATTTTTCCACTTGTCCTCGGTCCTCTCAAAGAATTTTGGACTTTGATATCCTTCCCATACGTTCGGTCTCAACTATCGATTGTACCCGCCCGGAGGCTGAATGCGAGTTGGTAACCTTGGTATCCTTTCCTAGGTATCTACAGAGCTAACTATGGTGGGGTTCCCATTGTACCTGGAGCAGACATTGTATCACACTCTCAGTACCCTTGGAGGTTGATCCCATGAAATCAAGGATTTCTTTCACTGAGAAGGCTTGTTACGTGGAGGTCAGGGTAATTTCTTCTCATCTCTTCATTGGCAGATTGATATCCCATATTTGGAAGATCCTTGAGCCTAATGTTTCTTGGTTAATTTATTTTAGTTTTCTTACGAGTGTGTTTCTTTGAATTTTGTAGTTGGCCTTAGGATCGAAGATTTCAAAATATACAAGGTATGGAACCTGACATTTGGGAAACTCGAAACAATATTTCTTATGAAGGAATGATCGCAAATCAAACTTCTGAGACCAGGAGCATAGCTCCTAGAAGTGGCCATCACATAGAATAATCGATACCAACCTTCACAGAAATCCTTGCATCTTACATGAATCATTTGTTTACTGATCCACTTAGCCAAACACTCACTGATCCACCATCTTTGAGATATTTTGATTCTTGTTCTTCTTATAGATTACCGCCCGGTCCCACCACTACACAATATTTTGGCGTGAACCTGTCACTTTTTGGTTTTCCTGAAGGACATGGGAACTCATATTTTTCCACAAATCTTGTAGTTGATATTGTCGGTGCTTCATATTTACTAGAAACATCATTGACCCAGGTAACACCGAATCAACCACTTGCGAATACATCTCCTTTCTCACATGGGTCAGGTAATATTCCTGATTCACTATTTCCACACATGCACACACCAATTTCTTTACTTGGTCATCCCATCAGTCAGATGGTCGAAAATCAAGTCATTCACACAACCATGGTTATACAAGATACTGAGCTTTCATATCATACATCACAGATTACTACACACTACATTAGAGGTCAATCTTCAATGGGAGGCCAACCTTCAACTGGGGGCAACCTTCAGTTACATGGAAAGTTTATACTTGGGGGAAACCTACATGGTTGCAACATCAATAAGTCTAGGGGAAAGCCAGTCCTACTAGTACTTATATCCCTACTACCACTGGCATGTATCCTGGACAACCATTTCCATGATTTGTTAACCCTTTGTGGGGTCAACCCTTTGTGGGGTCAACCCAATTCCGGCGGGCATTCCTCCGCAAGGAACTTTTCCCTATCAATCTGTAAACCCCATGATTCTGACGCAACCGTCCCTTCAATCTCCATACATGGGGGGGACCATCAGGTCAATCATTGTATGTAGGAGTTCCACCATAGTACATGGTTGTAAAATCAAGAAAACCACCTTACATGGGTGGACAACTCCGACAGCCACCATATATGGGAGAACCATCTATTTTTTCCATTTCATCGTAACCTAGATATGGTCTTGTTGGTGTTCCCATGTCATATGGTTACCACCAGTATCCATAGGCTAACTTGTTGAGTTTTGTACCTTGGGAGGTGTTCCCCATGTGCTTATGCTCTCCTAGACACATGTGGGATGTACTATACACTTTGTGTCGTGTACTTTATGTCTAATTTCACTTTGACTTAGGAGTTTTAAGTCAAAAGTGAAATTTAGTCATTTATGCCTAAAATGACTATTAATTCACTTTGTGGGTGAATTAGGAGCATAAAGTGAACTTAGGGAATTTAACCCAAAGTGGGTTATTAAGTGAGATTATTTTTGAGTGATCTCAACCTTTGATTAGATGGGAGATGGGAAGATCTCGGCCATTGATTTCTTAGGTTTCCTTATGGAGGTTCAAGGAGGGCGCAAAGGGTAAAGGAGAGATCATAACTTCATTTTCTCACTTGGAGAGGAAGAGAGAGAGCTTAGAGATGAGGTTTGTTGCATGAGGTTGCTTGAGCTTGGGTGCATGCTTTCATGGAGGGAGGCATTCAGCATCTAGCTTGGTTCATTTACTGAGGAGGTTTCATTACTGTGGAGGGTGCACTTGTTGAGAAGGGTGCATCAGTAGTGGGGAGGAATTCTATCCATCATATTGTAGTGAGATCAGTTTCAGAGGGAGGCCATCCAACAGAGATTCATTCCTGTGGAGGGGTTTTCTATTCTGAGCTCACAATTTGCTTTTGGAGAAGTTTTAGTGGATTTGAGAGATTTAATGGGGGCGCACCTTCCTAGGGCACACCTGGTTCTTTTGGAATTGTATTTCAGCTTGGATCAAGATTCTATTGTATCAGGTTCATCTATATTTTGTACTTGTTGTATTCCACCATCTTCTTTCCTCATATATAGACATATATCCCAAACTGGTTTTCCCCGGGGGTTTTATCCAGGGTCATGTTGACCAAAAATACTTGTGTACAAAATGATGTGTGTTAGTATTTTAGATATTCTTATTTTCAGCTGTAAATATCTTTAGGTGTTTTGTATTTATTTTAGTATGCATGTCCTAACTTCTGGTTACTAAAACTACATGCTAGAGCACCTAAAATTGCAAGTACAACCATAACAAATCAGCAAGAAGTTATTGGATTGTTGGCTGTCCTAAAACAGAAGAAAAACATTTACATAACAGTTGAAACTTAGAGCCAATATGTGGTCAAGGACAGAACCAGTTGGCAAGCTTTATAGGACCTGAAAATCTTCATGGTATCAGAACTGAGGTGGCTGAAATTTTGAGCAATTTGGACAGCACATGTGTTGGCTGTCATATACATCTTCTTGGAAGAATTTTGTGGACAGTCATTGACTCGTTCAATGGTTGTTAGAGGACATATTTTTGTAGAGGATAGTTGGGAAATTTTGGCACTTTGTCATCAGTATTTTTACACACCTATGGAGTAGGAGTGAGGCTGATTTGACTTGACCTCTTTTCACACCTATTTTGTTAGGAGTGAGGTCAGATTACGCTTGTGTCTTTTCACACCTGTGTTGATAGGAGTGAGGCAGTGTTTTCCTTGGCAGTTTGAGCATTAGTTGGGAGTGAAGTTTGGAAGACATGTCATCATCTCAAATGCGATTTGAGGACAAGCTAGCTGGGGATAGCAATTGGTCACCTTGGAAGGCAAGGATGGTATTTGTCATAGAGGACCTCAATCTATGGGACATAGACGAGGCACATGTTCTTGTGCTTCCTGCCACTGCCCCCATATTGTTGGTAGAGTTCGGGAAAAGGAACAACAAGGAAAAGAGGACCATTTGTGATGCAATTCATGATCATATCATACCCCATTTGACGGGGAAGACTTATGCATACGAGATGTGTTCATGTCTATGTAATTTGTATGAGATCTCCAATGAGAACCAGAAGATGGTTCTTCATGACCAACTCAAGGGCATTTGCATGCTCAAGGATGAGTCGATAACTTCATTCCTTGGTCGCTACACTCAAATTAGAGACGATATTGGAGCCGTCGGAGAGGTTGTTTATCCTAACTCTTTGGTGAGGAAAGATATGAATAGTTTCACCAAGCCATGGGGTCCATTTGTATGTGGCATAGTTTCCAGCGAGGTCATGCCTACATGGGAGAGGATGTGGGATGACTTCATCCAGGAGGAGATTAGGCTTGTAGCTGAGGCTTCTGGACAGTGGCCAGAAGCAATAGCAAAAGTATGGTCAAGGTGATGAGGATATTTCTCTTTAGAAAATGGCAAGAAGAAGGTTGGTTGTGGGGGTCGGAAGGGTCCCAAGTTTGGGGCCCCACCATAGGGGAGTGGAGGAGAGAGCAGCAGTGGTTAGAGAAGTGGTCAGAGGAGAGATATGAGAAAATTGAAGTGATTTTTTGTAATAATTTTGAGCACTATACTGGACAGTGACCTAACAGGAAGAAGACGAAGGGTGGTACCGTAGCTATAGAAGAGGAGGCAGATTTTTAGACACAGATTCAGAGAGAGTGTTCTTTCATCATATGTTGCACTTCAGTTGAGACGACACCCAGTATCTGGTATATTGATAGTGGGGCTTCAATCCATATGAATGGAGTTCGAGAGAACTTTACTGATCTCAAAGACACTGAGGTCATGATTGAGATTGCTCTTGGAGATGACACATTGGTCAGAGTTGTTGGGATTGGCACAATTACCTTTAGGAGAGATAGCATGCCACCTATATCATTCAGGGATGTTCTCTATGTCCCTAGGCTGAAGAAGAATTTGATTTCAGTTTACACCCTCCAGGATAGAGGTCTTGAGGTGACATTCAGAGGCACTGAGGTACTCATTCATCCTCGGGGGTCTTCACTTGTGTCAGGACAAGTGATTGGAGTGAGGGATGGGAAATTGTTCATATTTCTTTTTCAGCCACTTCATGCATTGGCAGCGAGTAGCGACAGCAGTAGACAGAGTTGTGAGTTATGGAATCGTAGGATGTCCCACCTACATCATGGATTTCTTGGAGGACTGAGAGAGGTTGCGACCGGAGTGCCAAAAATCAGTACAGAGCATCGAGATGTTTGCAGAGGGTGTGTGCTTGGTAAGTTTGCCAAGGCATCATTCCCCATCAGTGACACTAGGTCAGCTAGGATATTATATTTAGTACACACGGGCATGTGTGGGCCCATGACTCGAAGGTCCTTGACTGGTTGTGAGTATTATCTCACATTTATTAGTGACTACTCGAGGAATACTTGGATCTATTTCCTGAAGGCCAAGAATGAGTTATTCACATGGTTCCAAGATTTCAGAGCTCTTGTGGAGAACCAATCGGGAGAGAGGATCAAATTATCGTGGTCAGATAATGGGGGAGAGTATTCCTCGAGATAGTTTGTATACTTTTGGGCCTAGCATGGAATTAGAAGATAGATGATCGTACCCTACAACCCCCAGAAGCATGGGGTTGGCGAGAGGAAGAATTGATCCATTACCGGTGCAGCGAGATCCATGATGCATGATCAGAGTTTTCCTTTGTACTTATGGCAAAGGCATGTGCTACTGTAATTTACCTGCAGAACAGGATCCCCCACGGGATATTGGGGAAGATGAATCTTGAGGAGGCCTTCACTGGTAGGGGGCCCGATGTCTATCACATCAGGATATTTGGGTACTTGACCTTTTCTCATGTCCCCTCGGAGAGGAGGACAAAGCTAGACCCCACATCCCAGCAGGGGATTCTAGTTGGATACTTAGAGGTGTCCAAATCCTATCGCATCTACAATCCACCACTTAGGAGAGTGGTTGTGAGAAGAGATGTCATATTTGAGGAGGATAGGGATTTTCAGAGATCTCTTGAGTCGAGAGTCAGATTTGAGGATGATGCAGAGGCGTTGATTGCATTCTTAGAGGGAGCACAGCCTCAAGTTTCAGGTACACCAGTATCAGGGGTGACAGGGTCACCATGCATAGCTTTAGGGTCACAGTCAGAGCATGTTCATTCATATGGGGCACAGTCTTCAGGATCTCAGAGTGTTGAGACGAGTAATGAGGCAGTCACTCTTGGGCCCAGTGACCTTACTTCTCCATTGAAAACTTTAGGGAAGAGGAGACCTAGATGGTTTCAGGAGACCCTGAAGGAGGCTAGAGAGAATGTAGGGGAGCCCAAGAGCCAGATCAGAGAGAGAAGAACTCCAGTCATATTGGGATTATATTTGGCACTAGTGACGAGTATCAGGGATACAGATCCACAAACATTTGCGCAAGAAGTGGAACAGTAGGTCTGGAGAGATGCCATGGTAGAGGAGTATGACTCCATTGTGCACAATGATTTCTGGGATGTGGTTCTGAGGCTAGTGGGGAAGTCAGTTGTGACTTCCATGTGGTTGTACAAGACGAAGATTGTTGTATATGGTAGAATTGAGAAACACAAGGCCCGTTTTGTGGCACGAGGCTTCTCTCGGATTGAGGGAGTCGATTATGAAGAGACTTCCACACCAGTTGCGAGATACACCTCCATCAAGAGTATCATTTCCATAGCAGCAAATATGGGTTGGAGCATTCACCAGATGGATGTAAAGACCGCATTTCTGAATGGATTTATTGATGAGGAGGTGTACATAGAGAAGCCATAGGGATTTGAGGTGAGTGACAGGGAGACTCGCATGTGTCTTTTGAGAAAGTCACTTTATGGACTGACGCAAGCTCCCCGAGCTTGGTACTCTCACATAGACACTTACTTGCTTCAGATGGGCTTCGAGAAGAGAGATTTTTATCCTAAACTTTATTTCATCATTAGAGGTGAGGACACGCTTATTCTCATCTTATATGTGGATGATTTTTTCATCACTGGAGCTGAGGATATCATAGTTGAGTGCAATCTAGGACTTGCATCAAAGTTTGAGATGAGTGATATGTTAGAATATAATGGATGTGCTAGTTTTAACATTGACAATATAGCTATTGTCACCCAACCATAGGCCGAAGCCACCCTCTGATCACCTTAACCTTGACAGAGAATCACTCCGGAAGAAAACCCTAGGCTAGATAGCCAAACAAAAGGTAGTGTTCCTTTCCCCAAGGATAATGCACCAACAAGAGCTGATCAGACAGTCCAAACCCTAACCAAGAGATAGTCCAATCCAAACGTGATCTGCTAGTTGTAGCAGCTGCAATGGCAGCTCTCCTCCAAACCTGCACACAAAACTCGGCACTATAGTGCGCACAAGTGTTTCTCTGCAATTCTGATACTTCCTCCCAGAATGAAGATTGGCCTCCTGTATTTATACTAATTATAGCTAATTGCCTGGGCCAACTTCTCATTCTAGGTATCTGTCTATTCAGTGTATATTATTTCTTCTGGCCGACTTCTTCTCTTGGAGGCTAATAACCTAATACAAGTTATCTTCTTAAACCGACATGTCTTCTAGGGCTATTAGCCACCTCATTAGGGTTTCTTCTTGCTTCCCAGAGTATTCTATTCTCGTCAGGTTTACACGTGGAGGTAAATACCTCACGCAACTACCATAATATCAACACTCCCTCCTAGCTAGGGAGGTATTATAGGTAATGGTCTTGAGCACAAAACATACCATTCACTCGGTAGAATCAACATAGTTGTATAGACTATCTCATGACTAGATCATGAGCACAATCATCACCATTAGTGTCATCAACTGCATCATCTCTCATAACCATACTATGTCTGAGTAATCAGACATGATGCTCACTCCACAGAGTGACACAAGATCCATTCTTCTAATCTAGAAGAATAAATGTTCTGAACCATTTTCTGTCTAGGAAATCTCTGTTCATTAATCATCCATCTAGTTGATAATCATTTTCAACACTATTGATAGTCTTCAAATAAATTAGAACAATATCATTCAATAGAACACAACTGTGTCTATCCATAGTAGTACACAACTACAATCTAGTGGTATACTACCACACCAAGTATCACACAGATACTTGATCAAACAGTGGAACACATCCACCACAGTAGTATACATCTATTGTTTAGAAACATACGGTCTTCATAACAATCATTTGATATCAACCTGCACAAAAACAATGTTATGATATAAATTGAATCATCTCGGCCATTCTTCCACTCACATTTGTGATATCTCAAAAGAGTATCTACCCTCAAAAAGGTAAGACATCAATGATGAGCTATCTGGACAAGCAAGGAAGAATAACTTTAATGATTTCTGAGCCTGGACCATTCCCCATCGTGGGCCATTCCTCCGACACTAAACAAAGTGTAACCTAGAGAGAATGAGCCTGCCCTAAGGAATGTTTGTCCCTGATTTTTGAACCTGGACCATTCCCCACCCTGGGCCATTCTTCCGACACTAAACAAAGTGAAACATGGAGAGAATGAATTTTCCCTAAGGAATGATTGTCCAGGCCATTTCCAAAGGAAATGACTGTCCTGCACCATACTCCAAAACGGACCATTCCCCATGTTAACCACAATGGGAAATTGTTTTCTGACGAGGAAAGCCAGTCTTCTTGAGTAACCCTCAAGAAGAGAGATTGTCCTAGACCACTTCCCATGTTAACCACAATGGGAATTCATTGTCTATGGTACATCAGCAATTTGGACCATTTTTCGAACTGAAAAATGTCTGTCCGTCAGAAATCTCAATCCACTTTCCAAACTGGAAAGAATCTACTCATCTTGGACCATTTTTCGAACTGAAAAATGGATGTCCATCAATCAATAATACATCAGTTCTCCCTCCCAACTTGGGAGTCATCTCTTCCTTTTTCAATAAGGAAGTCATATCCACGAGCTCCAGCTTGAGTAAGCAAACTATTTCATCTTGGACAGAAGATTTACCAAAATGTTTTCTTATATGCGCATCTGTGGAGATATGTATTGGAGAACCACTTTCTCGTTTATGGACTTTATCACGAATAATTTAATGCTTGATTTCAAATGTACTTTGGTCTGGAAAATTGGTTTTCTCTGAAGGGTTCATGTAGCTCTGATCAATAAAGTATATCATTGTTGGAAAACTGGAACATGTCCATGTGGCACTTCTTCTGTCATCATGAGATCTTTGTCATGGATTGGCAATCCATCATCCTAATATTCTCAGTAATCATTTTGATACAATATCTCTATTTATAGAAAATCTTCACCACACTTTTGTTTTGCATTGGAGGTTCTCCACCAAGTTATCTTTCAACTGCATACAAGGGTCTCTTTCTACTATGCTTCAAAGTCTTGAGGTTTCTCTTCATATGCTCTTTGTTCAATTGCTCTAGAGAATAGATTTTTCATTCATCTGATGTCAATTGTGGACAATATAATGGCTCATGTAGAGTTATGTCTGGTTTAAAAGCAATCATCATAGTCTTCTCCCTCCATCTGGGAGAACCTCTAGTTATGGATCTCGCAATGCTTACATTCATAATTCTTTAATACATTGTTCTTCATCACAACTTTCAGTTCTTCTGCTTGATTTATTTTAGTGAGTTCATATCAGGCTGGTAATCTTGTGATTCTCGATACAATGACTGGTTGTTCTAGCTCTTCTTTCTTTCTTGGAATATTCATGTTCTTCCTTATGTTTCTCTTTAGCTCTTGGGTCCATGGAGTTTTCTATAGATTCCATGATCTGAAGATTCCAACTTCTTCCTTTCATCGTAGGATCATGGATTTGGATGGACACCCAGGGATACTTTAAGGCTTCTCTTCGAAGAAGTCTTCTTCTATGGTCGAACTGAACACGTGTTGTTTTTCATGTTTGCTACCATGGATATATACTTCATCATCTTCAATGGATCATAGGATTAGCTCCCTCCTAATCCTTGATTCATGTATGAATGCATGCTCTTATTTTTGGTGATATATAATTGGCTCCCTCCATCTAGGAGAGTCCACGCTTCCGTCTGCATCCTTATTCCCTTCTGCAAAGTGTTATAAGTCTTTCTCCAATTTCCTCTTGATTGTTGACTTCTTTATGTCTTTGCTTATTCTAAGTCTCTTCAGGATTAATTTTGATTTCGAATTATCTTGTAATATCTTCCACATGATTTGTTTGATGTATTTCATCCTTTCATGTGTATTATCTGACTTGTACAATTATAGCAATCCTTATCTTTTTGTTCTTCCATAAGTATAGTTCTTCTTGGAACATATTATCTTCTAAGAGATAGATATACAAGATATATACAAGAACTATGAATAGTATTGTTAGCTTCAGAAGAAGAAGTCTCTTTCATCCTGCTTAGTCTTCTTTGTAGGTTCCTTTTCTTCGGAAACTGATGCTTCATGTTTCTCCTTCCTTTTCTTTAGCTCGGGACAATGATTCTTGTAGTGACCATACTTTCGACAGTTGAAGCATTGTATTTCTGAAATATCTTTCTTTTGATTTGTCTTCCTCCTTGAACCAAACTTCCTTTTGTTCCTGAAATTCTTGAATCTTGTTGTGAAGGCTTGATCATCGTACTTCTTTTGGGGTTTCTCTTTTGCACTGATCCTGGATTCTTCTTGAGCACAACAAGTCCAAAGTTCTTCAAATGTAGGATACTCCTCTCTTGTGTTCATGCTTGCGGCAAATGCATCCCACGTCTTGGGAAGACCATTGAGTACTATGTTTACCAATTCCTTCTCTGAAATGATCTCTTTAATGGCTTGTAGTTTATCTCTTAACTAGGAGATCCTCACAAAGTATGATGTTATTCTATCATCATCATTCATCTTCATGTCATGGAGCTCATTCTTTAGACTCATTATTTGTCCAATGTTTCTGACTGAGAAGAGGTTTGTTAGGGCATCGTACATCTTCTTCGATGAGTCAAGATGGGAGATGTAGGGTATCAAGTGATCTTTTATAGAGTCCACTATGATACTCATGCCATTGATGTCACCGTCTTTGAACTTCTCCATAACTGCAACATTCTGCGGTTCCTTCTCTTTTCCTTCTTCAAACTCTGGTTCCATGATCTTTCCTTTCACGATATCCAACACTTTATTCTTGGCAAGGATGAGATCAATCCTTGTCTTCCACACTCTGAAGTTACAAGCTCCATCTAACTTGTTCTATGACTTCATAGAGTAAGTCATGGTTGTTTTAACTTGGTCAACCCTGGATTTGACCAAAAACTCAAACTTGACGTATTGGCTTGTTGAGAGTACCGGGAAATGTGCTAGGCTAGGGCACACTGATCTATTCAGAAATTAGGTCAATCCCTTCACTTAAGGTGCCTAAATGAGAGAATTAGGGTTTTTGCAACTGCACATGCTAGTAACCCTAGCGGCGGTGCTTTGGTGACTGCTTCTGCTAGAAACCCTAGCGGCAGTTCTTCAACGAGCTTAATATCCTTATGGCTATGTTTCCTTCCAGCGGTTAGACTGAATGAAGGAGGTGTGGGACCATAACCTGTTAGAATATAATGGATTTTTTCATTTTACCATTGACAATATCACTATTGTCACCCAACAATAGGTCGAAGCCACCCTTCGAGCACCTTAACCTTGACAGAGAATCACTTCAAAAGAAAGCCCTATGCTAGATAGCCAAACAAAGGGTAGCACTCCTTTTCCCAAGGATAGCGCACCAACAAGAGATTATCAGATAGTCCAAACCCTAACCAAGAGATAGTCCAAGCCAAACGTGATCTGCTAGTTGCAACAGCTGCAATGGCAACTCTCCTCCAAACCTAAACTCAGCACTGCAGTGTGCACAAGTATTGCTCTGCAATTCTGATACTGCCTTCCAAAATGAAGACTGACCTCCTGTATTTATAGTAATTTTGGCTAATTGCCTAGGCTGACTTCTCATTCTAGGCATCTCTTTGTTCAGTATATATTATTTCTTATGGTTGACTTCTTCTCTTGGAGGCTAATAACATAATACGAGTTATCTTCTTGAGTCGACATGTCTTCTAGGGTTATTAGCCACCTCATTAGGGTTTCTTCTTTCTTCCCGGAGTATTCTATTCTCGTTAGGTTTACACATGCAGGTAAATACCTCCCGCAGCTACCATAGTATCAACATGATATTGGATTGATGCACTACTTTCTGGGTATGGAGGTATGGCAGGAGGAGGTCACATATTTCTCAGGTAGGGAAAGTATGCAGGAAATATTTTGAGAAAATTTCAGATGGAGGACTGCAGAACTATGTTTACACCTATGATTACCAACTGGAAGAATATTAGTGCTTCAGACAGCCAGTTGGTAGATGTCACGGTTTACAGGCAATTGATCGGTTCACTCATGTATCTGGTTAACACCGGACCAAATATTTGTTTTGTCATGAACACTCTCAGTCAGTACATGGTTGAGCCAAGGAGTGTTCACATGGTTGGGGGAAAACACGTTTTGAGGTATATTGTTGGGACGGTTGACCATGGCCTAGACTGGGCAGGATGTGTTGCTGACAGAAAAAGGCACCTCAAGGTTTTGCTTTGGTTTGGGGTCAGGACTTGTTTCCTAGTTCAGTCGGAAGAAGAAGTCAGTTTCTTTGAGTTCATCCGAGGCAGAGTATATAGCAGCAAGTCAGGCCAGTTGCGAGACCATTTGGCTTCATAATATGTTGGTTTGTTTGTTTGGTCAAGAGATGCCACCAACCGTCATTCACTATGATAATCAGAGTTTCATAAAACTCTTTTATAATCCAGTGTTTCATGACCTGTCGAAGCATATTGAGATCAAGTACCACTTCATTCGTGATTGGGTTCAGAGAGGGGTAGTTCAGTTGCAATATGTATTGATAGACGACCAGGTTGCAGATATTCTCACCAAGGCACTGCCAAGGGGCAAACATGTCTACTTCAGAGACAAGATGGGATTGGTGAGGAACACCTTCCTCGATAAGAGGGAGTGTTGAGTTTTGTACATTGGGAGGTGTTCCCCATGTGCTTCTTCTCTCCTAGACACATGTGGGATGTACTATAAACTTTGTGCCTTGTACTTTATGTCTAATTTCTCTTTGACTTAGGAGTTTTAAGTCAAAAGTGAAATTTAGTCATTTATGCCTAAAATGACTATTAATTCACTTTGTGGGTGAATGAGGGACATAAAGTGAACTTAGGGAATTTAAACCAAAGTGGATTATTGAGTGAGATTATTTTTTAGTGATCTCAACCTTTGATTAGATGGGAGATGGGATGATCTCAGCCATCGATTTCTTAGGTTTCCTTATGATGGTTCAAGGAGGGTGCAAAGGGTGAAGGAGAGCTCATAACTTCATTTGCTCACTTGGAGAGGAAGAGAGGGAGCTTTGAGATGAGGTTTGTTACATGAGGTTTCTTGAGCTTGAGCGCATGCTTTCATGGAGGGAGGCATTCATCATCTAGCTTGATTTATTTACTGAGGAGGTTTCATTACTGTGGAGGGCGCACTTGTTGAGGAGGGTGCATCAGTAGTGGGGAGGAATTCTACCCATCATATTGCAATGAGATCAGTTGTAGAGGAAGGCCATCCAACAAAGCTTCATTCCCATGGAGGATTTTTATATTATGAGCTCACAGTTTGCTTCTGGAGCAGTTTCAGTGGATTTGAGAGCTTGTATGGGGGCGCACCTAGTTCTTTTGGACTTGTATTTCAGCTTGGATCAAGATTTTATTGTATTGGGTTCATCTATATTTTGTACTTATTATATTCCACCATATGATTTCCTCATATATAGACATATATCCCAAACTGGTTTTCCCCGGGGGGGTTTATCCAGGGTCATGTTGACCAAAAATACATGTGTACAAAATGATGTGTGTTAGTATTTTATATCTTCTTATTTTCAGTTGTAAATATATTTAGGTGTGTTGTATTTATTTTAGTATGCATGTGCTAACTTCTGGTTACTAAAACTACATGCTAGAGCACCTAAAATTGCAAGTGCAACCATAACAAATCAACAAGAATTTATTGGACTGTTGGTTGTCCTAAAACAGCAGCAAAACATTTACATAACAGTTGAAACTTAGAGCCAATATGTGGTCAAAGATAGACCTAGTTGGCAAGCTTGATAGGACCTGAAAATCTTCATAACCGACAGCTTCCATTATTGGCTACTTTATATCTACTAGATCTGTCATGTTTGACAAATGATCCCATTCAGCATGCTCCATTTTGGCCCACCATCCCTACCAAATTACCGTCCGATATCCTAGAATTCGACGGAAAAACTAAGGAAGATCGTAAAAATCGTGTTATGAATTTCCATTTATGGTGTTCTTCCAACTCTTTAATGGATGATTCCCTTTGTCTTAGACTTTTTTAGAGAAAACTTATAGGTGCATCAATGAAATGGTATATTGAGTTGGCGCGCAACTCATTTATCGACTTTAATTCTGTTTCCATAGTCTTTCTGATGCATTTTCAGTTTCCTATATGGTATTAGATCGATACAGAGCATTTTACCTCACTCTGACAATCCTCTTCCACCCACATATTTGATCATATTCATGAGTGTAGATGACAGAGACGGTTGATTAAAGCTCCCATTTCGGACCAATTCCTCGTGGATTGGTTTACAAAGTCGCTTATGCCTCCCATTTCTCATGATGTTTCTATGGGAAACATTGTTACTGAGGAGCAAGCTATCAGTCGTGCGGAGTATTTGGACTTGGTGTATTCCCAGTTCAACAAAATTTACGATTTGATCCCTAATGCTCATCGTACATCGAATGATCCGACAAGACCTGCTCTGGAACCCAGTTTTGTTCCAAACACCACAACTACTTCCTCTCATGCTCAAACCTCAGAGGTGAATGCGGTCCAATCCACTTCATCTCGGCAACTAGGAGGTAAGAAGAAAACCAAGGGTAAATCCAAGAAATCTTCTAACAAGCAGGATAATCCAAAGATAGTTGATACTCAACCGAATAGGAAGGATAAGTTTCATTGCATGATTTGCGAGGAAAACCACTCCATGAAATATTTCCCTCATCGTGAGGTGGTTACTAAATTTATGAAGGGTACCTCCCAACCGATTCAACGGCAACATCTGGTTGCACAAAATCTTGCCCCTCCGCAAAAGGGAAACGCAGGTCATTCCCACCATGGGATGTTTCATTGAGCACCTCTAAGGTGTGCATATTTAAGGCAGTTAATGTAATGACTCGAGTAAATACTTATGATACTCCTTCAGGTGATCACGCTAAGGGAAAGGTTGCCAATCAGCCCTCCACAACCACTCCTCCTCCATCTTCCAATCCTCTTCAGATTGAGAATCCAATTTTTGATGTAGTGTTTCACCCACCCAAGAGCGTAATTTGAAAAGAGACATTTAGTCCAATTGCCCACGTTGCCCAAAACTACATCATTGTTGAAGATTTGGCACAGGCGCCTTATGCTATGCCAACCCTCGAAGTTCTACAACACAGTCCAAGTCAACGTAGAACCATGTTGTAAGCCATTGGAGCTATGGATCCAGAGGAGTCGAATCTGATTATATTAAATATGGATTACTTTAAGGAGAGGCTCTCCCACCACTTGGCATTCCAAATTCAAATTTTGGTTGGTGGAAAGAACATTCATCGCACTGGTTTGGATGAGGGAGCCTCCATCTATGTCATGTCTTTGCCTTGTTTGAGAGCCCTTACTTCTCCTAAACTTACATCGTCTCCTACCACCTTTAAATCGTTTGATGGACGTGGTTTCCAACCTCAAGGACTCTTGCAATATTTTGATGTGACATTGAAGGGTAAAACTGTTTCGTTCGATATCAAAGTGGTTGGCGTGCCCCTGGATTATAATTCGTTACTTGGTTGTAGTCGATTCTATGCGATGACTATCATCGTATCTTCGATGTTTCGTATCTTACGATTTCCCCATCAAAGAAAAATTATCATTGTCGACCAACTTGACTATACAACTCCAGATCTCCACAATGTTGCAATGAATAATGTCCCTTTTCTAGGACAAAATAGTCTTGAGAGTGTAGGGGTAGGTCTCCTTAAGGATTCCTCACTCATGGGGGTTTTTCCTTTTCCTGCTCTTGCTACCCCACAAGTTGTTATGTTAAACATGATTTTGACTCAGGTACGACAATCTTTAGCATCATTTGATCCTTTGGTAGTACCTGGTCTTAATGAGCATAGTTCTATTCATGTGTCAAGATCGTTAAAAAATGAAATAAAAGCCCACGAGCATAGTTCATTATCTCTGTCAAGATCGTTAAAAAATGAAACATACCCCCCTCCATTTGAATCAAGTCTCACTCTAGATTGAATACTTGAACCTTCTTTTCCTCCACCTAGTGAAAATATTCCTATTAGTAACCAGACGCCTAAATGAGGAAAGAAGAAGAGTCGTTGGAGGAAATGACGCTTCGGGAGCAGGTCTCTAGCCTCTGGACATCATGCTGGAGCAATTCCACTAGATTATATCACGCAAGTTGGGGGAAAAAAACCTCTAGAGAGACACACTACTAGGAGTGATCCTCACTTGGGGGTCATTCCCATCGTAACGTAGTAGTTTTTCTAGAATGAGCTTAGTCTTTGTTCTTTATTGTGCTCATAAATACATGAGAATAGGTTACCGAGCTCAGTATTTGTTCTTTCTCGTGCTCGTTAAAACGTGAGAATAGGTTACCGCGTATATTTTTATCTCTTTTTCTAACTCGTAAAAGCTATACCAAAAAGGAACTCTTTGGAGTCTCCTTTAAGATCTTTTCAGACTCCCTAAACATGAAAAGGTTGTCGAGTGAGCTTACTTCCTTTCACACTCGTTAAAAGGTTTGAAAGGGTGTCTTTCGAGTGGTAGTTTATCTCTTTTTCAGCCTCGCGAGACTAATTACAAAAAAGGACTGCTCTAATCAAGCATGATTAGAAGAGTACTCCCTTGTATTGTTTTACACTTTTTTCGGGCTTGGGAGACTAAATTTACAAAAAATTCATCCATGGAGTAGTCTTTAAGTTCTTTTTAGACTCTCTAAAAATGAAAAACCATTGAATTTACCTTCTTTGGGCTTGTAAAACTATGCATTGAAGGACGTATGTGATTCCAATATTGAGGACCCATACAGGACCGAACCCCTCCTTCAAGTTCGTTAAACATATGATGGGGGACTCATCTGAAGGATGAGCTATACTAAGCATTTGTTATCCTCCTCAAGCTCATTAAAAAAGAAAGAGGTACTCATCTATCTGGATGGGGGAGCAAATTGAAGGAAGTGGGTCAAGCCTTTTAGAATCCTTTATGGCAGTTATTGTCGCCCTTGAACATGGCACATGTTTGTGTATCATCTTACGATTGGGTAATTTTCTTGTCTCTGAGTCATACCAATTCTATACCAATTGTCGCTATACTTTTTCGTTCCATTCAAAGAGTGCTCTTATTATCATCACGTTATAATATTGGTACTCGTCGAGTCAATGTTGCCAAGTATTTTGTCATGTCTCATCATGTTCAAGGGAAGTTTCACTTCAAACCATCCATCTGCAGTATTACCAATTTGTTTTTCCTATGTTAGTACATACTCATTCAATCCACCATCTCACATCACTTTCTTGTGTCAGTTTCATGTCGATGATGGGGATACATCATGGCCCTTCTTCGACGAGTATTTTCCTATCAAATTTAACACATTATCCAGGAATTAGACTTGGAAACCAGTCAGTACCTTGGGACCGGCAGGCCTCCTTGTTTCCGATTGTAGGTTTACATCATTGACCTCTGATCAGATGATTTCACAAATGTTCGACTGCAACTCATTTATTCACATTCGCTGGAATGTACTAGGGTACCTTGGGAGTCATTGTCATCATTTGTGATTTCCCTCACTTTTTAACGATACACCTCAATAACTGGTAATGAAGTGGTTTCTACTATGTTCGACACCAAGTCCTCTATTCACGTGGTTAGATTCGTATTGCATTGGGATTAGGATGAAGAACCTGGGTTGGGCGCTCACTCGGTTATGTGATTTTCCTAGGCTATGATGGAGATCATTTGAGCATGTAAAAGATTTCAGTATAATCACCATGCGAGAAATCTTACTAATATATATATATTGTCACATAGATCCATGTAGAAATTTAATGACAAAATCAGCAAGCTAATATTTTGTCATACACTTAGCAACCTAGAGATAATTGTCTTGCATGAACTCTGAAATTTCTAAGACCCACATCCAGAAATTACCAGAAGCATAAATACACATTACTAAGTAATTAAGCAGCAGAATAAACACAATGAATAGCATTTATCCAACGATGAATAACTCGGAAATTTAGGCAAATGACAGGGAACACCCCAATGTAGGGAAACCCAATGAGAGAGAGAGAGAGAGATATTATTATTCATCTTTAGGAAAGTACATATCAGAAGAAATTACACAAATTATAGCCAAGAGAAAAATACCTCACATCACCAAAAATGTCCCAAAATCTACCTCAATTTTCGTGCCCAGAAAATCTGTACAGATTTTCCCTCTTCAGCACCTCGAAAATTGTGCCAAAATTTCAACACTCACAAAACAGAAAATCTCTTGGGAAATGTTCCATATTTGTTGATTTATTTCCTCTCAAGATTATTCAGAAAATCTCTCTCAATCTCATTTTCTTGTGTCTTGCACACTACCCAATGCATTCTTTTATAAAATCTGAAAATGACATTTTTCCTCCCAATTGTCTTTTCACCTTCCCCAACCCTAAATCCAAAGGCCAAGATCTATGCTTGCCTTTGCAAGATCAAGGGCCATGATTCGTTCCCTCCAAAATGAATCACTTAAAATATTAAAGTACATTTCACTTTATTACATAAGTGCACATTATGAAATAAAGTCACTTTAATATTAGAAGGTACACTTCATTAAAAAGTCACTTTAATAAAAGAACCACTTTACAACTTTATAAAAACCCATTACAAATTCAAGTGCCTAGTAGTGTCAACATAAGGTTACATCTTCATACAAGACAAAACATGTGGAGTACCTCCCGAACTAAAAATCTAACACTCCCTCTTAGTGAGGGATGTAATCGTTGCCATCTCCATCATCTAGTCCCATCACACTGTGCTCAGTAGGAGCTCCCTCTGAACCTGGAGCCATCCTCAACACATGCACATAACTCGAACTAGAAGATATTCTGACAGCTATTTGGAACCCTCATCTCCTTGGAGAATCCACTCCACATTGAGCATACGTTCGATCACACTAGCTGAGCCTCGTGTCATTTCTTGGAAGAGACTCATTCTCTTCTCTCGGAATGCAACACTGAATCCTTGGGTCCATCGTAGTCTCAGGATCCTCCTCATGCTCATCATCTGACATTGAATCATACCATGAATGTTGTCATCGCAACATATACAACCTATCCACCCGATCATCGATCAGTTGCAGGTCCACCGAGTCCACTCCCTCTCTGTAGATAAAGAAATGTTCCCTCTTGAACAATGTACAATATCCTACATCCTCCGAGGCTGAGGCTGAGAGCAAGTTAACCCTCAACCATGGAACAAAGAGAACTCCATCAAGCTCTAGGAATTATCCATACTCGAGTCGAGATCTAACCCTTCCAACTCCACGTACAGCTCATGCCATACCACCTTCATTTACCACCTATCGATCATGACTTGTCTCTGTGATAATTAGGAATACTTTCCAGATTCTCGGCATGTGGCAAGTGGCTCCACAATCCATCTAATATCACCCCCAAATCCTCCACTACCGACACTGGAAACTAGGGTAACCAAAGAAAATTCCATGTTCAACCCTTGCCCAAAAATCTCACTATTCACTGTCACTCAGAGCCCAAGCTCTGATACCATGTGGAAATTTAATGACAAAATCAGCAAGCTAATATTTTGTCATACACTTAGCAACCTAGAGATAACTATCTTGCATGAACTCTGAAATGTCTAAGACCCACATTCATAAATTACCATAAGCATAAATACACATTGCTAAGTAATTATGTAGTGGAATAAACACAATGATCATCATTCATCCAACCATGAATAACTCACAAATTTAGGCAAATGCCAGGGAAAAGCTCAATGTGGGGAAACCTAATGAGAGAGAGAGAGAGAGAGAGAGAGAGAGAGAGAGAGAGATATTATTATTCAACTTCAAGAAAGTACATATCAGCAGCAATTACACAATTTCTAGCCAAGAGAAAAATGCCTCACAACACCAAAATTGTCCCAAAATATGCCTTGATTTTTGTGCCTAGAAAATATGTACAGCTGTACGGATTTACCCTCTTTAGCACCTCAAAAACTATGAAAAAATATATGTTGTACGGACAGCAACAGAACTACCCTCTTCTCCAAAAAAAAACATTGAAATGGTTGCCTCGAAATTCGTGCAGCAAGCTTCCTCAATTTGTGTGTCCTCCCAGCCTGTTGTACGAACTGTATGGATCCATTCGGTACAGCCTTTCTAACAACAGAAAATTTCAACACTCACAAAACAGAAAACTCTCTTGGGAAATGTGTCCTCTTTGCTGCCCTCTTTCCTCTCTCAAACTTACTCAGAAAATCTCTCTCAATCTCCTTCTCTTGTGTATTGCACACTACCCAATGCATTCTTTTATAAAATTTGAAAATGGTCCTTTCCCTCCCAAGTGTCTTTTCATCTTCCCCAACCCTAAATCCAAAGGCCAAGATCTAATCTTGTCTTTGCAAGATCAAGGGCCATGATTCATTCCCTCCAAAATAAATCACTTAAAATATTAAAGTATGTTTCACTTTATTACATAAGTGCACTTTATGAGATAAAGTCACTTTAATATTAGAAGGTACACTTCATTAAAAAATCACTTTAATAAAAGAGCCACTTTACAACTTTATAAAAACCCATTACAAAGTTAAATGCCTAGTAGTGTCAACATAAGGTTACATATGCATACTAGAGAAAACATACGAAGTACCTCCCGAGCTAAAAAGCTAACAATCCACAGTGTTTGATCCATGGCTATGTTTTATCATCTCGTAGTTCCATTGTGTATTTTTCGTGGCTATGATGAGTTCATATCATGGAGGTATGGATCCACATTGTATCGTTGGTGGCCATATCCTTAGTCAGTATGATCATGGATCCGTAGTGTATTGGTCCACAGTCGTGCTTTGAGTCATCTCGTATTCCAAGCATAGGTATGTCTACCTCATAAATGAAACATATTTGTATACTAACTGATGATTGTTTGCAACTTTTGTCGGGTTCTCCTACTCCAACACCCTTGCATTGAATAATTTGTAAAGTGTTTCGGCCATCAGTTTCTCTTCTAACCTCACACTTTAGGGGGCATCTGTTACACACCAAAATGTCACACTTGAGTTTCGCACCCTAAGTGTCGTAAAGTGACGTATGCACCTTATTGAGTATCGCATGCACTATCGCAAGTGTTGTATGCACCTTTCCTAGTGTCGCATTCACTTTGCTAAGTGTCGTAACCCCTTGACATCATGAAAGACATTTTCCATGACCCCTAAGTCATATTGAAAGAAGAAACCCATCATTTCAAGGCCAAAAACACACATTTTTCTTGGAAAATCGACCATTTTTTGGGCATTTGTGAAAGGTGGAGCCTCCCTGGCCATGTTGGGGAGTACCACTTAATGGAATGGTGCCCCCCTTGCCATGTTATAGGAACTCTACTTTATAGGATGGCACCCTATGTTCAACTCAAGGGGGGGGGGGGGGGAGCATGTCAGTCTTGTTAGAGAAAATCAAGGGATATCCCACCTTTTCCTAAGGGTTGTCTCTCTTGGGATGAGGTTTGTTGTGGTCGAATCCTACCCTATGGTCTCTATCCTAGGATATAATCTCAGCTTAAGGAGCCATATCCTCGACCATGTCCTTCATTTTCTAATGGTGGTTAAACCTCTCAAGCCTATATATTGAAGGTATTTCCAAGGTGAAGGGGGGAACAATACAGGTATCAAACCTTTGATCTTAGGAGAAGCATCAGCATTTTGATGTCAAGATTCATGCAAGGGTTGGGCGAGGAGAGCTTGGAGAAGTGTTGCATCATCAAGCATGCTTTGTAAGTGCCTTTTTTTGGCTTTCCAATTAATATCAACTTAGCCTATTCCCTTCAAGTTCATGTCTTCTACATTTCCTTGTCTATTGTCGTTTCAGTCTTCATAGATAGATTTGCTTTGTCTAATCATATAGAGTAGGAGGAAGAGTTCATTTGCTACTCTTTGCAGGACTTTAGTTGTGTTGATGAGCTTGGAGATCAAGCCCAAGTACTGGAGCAGTGAGGACGAACATCGCGACAAGGTACACCACATCATTCTTCTTCTCTCTTGCTTGATTGATTGAGTTAGATCTATAGGAAAAGTAGTAACCACTTGTTCACATATGTCTTTGGATCAAAGATATGAGTCTTGGTCCAAAGGGGAGCTTAGCATGTGTGCAAAGTAAAATTTCTCACAACAGTCTTGTTGTCTAGTATATGCTAACACGCCATGAGAGTCATTGGAAAGCAGCAAAAATGAAACTTCGACATATCCAAGGTACAAAGCAATTTGGGATGCATTACAATTCAAGGGGGGTTATTGGTTTTACTGATTTCGATTGGGCTGGTGGCCTTGATAATCAAAAGTCTACTACAGGATATGTCTTTAGTCTTGATTTCATACCTATCACTTGGGCTTATAAGAAGCAATAGGGTCTTGCTCTTTCTTCAACAGAAGCAGAGTACCGAGCAACGATTAATGCAAGTAAAGAAGCCCTGTGGCTTTGATAGATCCTTTGAGTTTTGCTTCTAGTAACAACATTCGACCACACTCTAGTATGATAATCAGATTGCCATCAAGCTCGACAAATATCCAATTCAACGTCGACGTAACAAACACATTGAGCTACACGTGCACTTCATCAAAAAGCTCATTCACGATCGCATTTTCGAAGTGCTCTTTTTCCCTACAAATGATCAAGTTGCAGACATTTTCACAAAGTCTCTTACAGAAGCAAAGTTTTCCAAACTTCATGTTAGGAGTTCATGAAGTTGTCATTAAAGGGAGATAGGTTCCAGAGACATAAGAGTTAGTTAACATCAACTTGGTCTAAGGTGTATTTAGGTAAAGTGTATTTCTTTATTATGTGTTAGCGCCAATTCTTGCAAGGGGGTGTTTCTCTCCGATTTCAGGCCCTTGGTGTAAATGCGTAGAAATGGGGTTTAAAAACCCATCAAATGCATTTTATTCAAAGGCTGCAGTCGTGAGCGCCAAGCGCAGCGCACAAAAGAAGTCCATTTTAGGCTTGAAATCAGCGAGCGGGCATTTTGTTTTCAACGGCGAGGATCCATAGATGGAGCAGATCGACGATCATCGGGTAAGCTTGAGTTGTGGAGTTACACGAAGTTTAGCGCGTGGGCTCATCTCTTATGGCCAAAGTCACGAAATGATCGTGGTCGTCCAATCTAGTCGGGACGCATGGCGTCTTGTCAGGCTTGGTCACGATTTCGGCTACCGGGACTTCGAAATACAAGGGTCGAATCCCTTACATTAGGAATCGTCGAAACGCGATTTGCGAAGGCGCCTTTGGGTGCAAGCCCATGGTCATAGCCCAAGGTTCTGTGGAAAGGAAGGGCCTAAAGAGGGGGGACAGGGGCCTTTTGGGATAGTCAAAGTGAAAGTGTCGAAGTAATCTAAGCCGTCCATCCCAGGGACATGTGGCACTCGATTAAACACCGTCGCCATTTCAGCTACCAGGACTTCAAAAGACACGGGGTCTCTCATCCATTGCATTGGGAAACTCTGAAACGCGAAATGACTAGCCGTTTCGGCATTTCGGCTACCGGGACTTCGAAAGACAAGGGGTCGCTCCTCCACTGCATCCAGAATCGCTGAAACGCGAAATGACTAGTCGTTTCGGCATTTCGGCTACCGGGGCTTCAAAAGACACAGGGTCTCTCATCCATTGCATTGGGAAACTCTAAAACACGAAATGATTAGTTGTTTCGACATTTCGGCTACCGGGACTTCAAAAGACACGGGGTCTCTCATCCATTGTATTGGGAAACTCCGAAACGCGAAATAATTAGTCGTTTTGGCATTTCGGCTACCGGGACTTCGAAAAACAGGGGGTCGCTCCTCCACTGCATCTGGAATAGCCGAAACGCGAAATGCAAAAAGCGCCTTTGAAGATAGGCGCAGGGTCACGGCCCGTGGTCACTTGAGGTGATAGAAAGAGCTGCGCAAAGGGCCAAAGCATCGGGTTTAGCTGCAGGAAGCGTCATCGCGTTCTCCGGGTGTCAATTCAACTCGGCCTCAATCCTGATCCCTGCCAGAGGTAAATAAAGGTAGGAGGAGGTGGTTGAAACCTCGCCTCACTCCTTAAATGTAAGGCATGGAGGTTCTGGCAGGCAGTCTGCCCAAGATCGTCCTGTGTGCAGGTTTTCCTAAAAGAAGCCATACCGATCTGATGTCCTCGTCTGACCAGAGGAGCCTGCACAAGCTAATTTGGACTTTAATGTCTCAGCTACCCTCCTGTTGCCAAGGTGGTGAATTGCTCTAAGTATATATACTCAGTTTTTGTATTTTTGTAAGGATGGATGGTAGAGCAGAGCTCCCGACTGTAATGTTTTAATGAAGCACTGGTTTCTCTGGCTATGTATCTGTATATGAAATTTCCTTGTTTAATGTAAGGCAGCTCTCTTTTTCATCTTGTTTCGATCTCATACTAAAAGGGTTCATGATTGAATGATTCACATGAATCATTGTGACTGTGTTATGATAAAGGATTTATTATAACTCTGTTATGTTCTTTTAGTGTTTTTACTTTTGAATATAAGAGGTTCTTGTATTCAAAGTTTTCTTCTAAACGTTGTTAGAAGCCCGATGCCTATATCAGCCATCCACATTCCCTCACAAAAGTCTTCCTCCTACTCACCCTTACTACAACTTACTGCTTGAAATTGAACCAAGACCTCATCTGCTTGTGCATGCCTAGCCTAGTTTCTGAGTAAGAACGATATTGTTCTGAGTTTACTTCCATTCATCACCCTTTATCAACAAATAGTGACACAAAACTGATGGGCTTGAGGCTTACTCCTGCTACAATCCAGGAGTGACTTCTGACGCCAACATTATGCATTTGTAGTTATGCAATCCAACAGTCACGATATGTTCTAGACATAAAATGATTCGATGGTTCATATTATCCTTGATAATAAGAACTATATTGATTTTTGGTTTAACACCCTATTGGTCCAAATCTCTATTTAAAGAGCATGGAGGGTCATTTGTTGAAAATACATTGTGAAATACTCGTATGTACAATATTTTTGTTTTACATTAATATATTGCATCAAGTGGTCGCACTGGTTGGAGCCATGCATTGTTTCCCTCTTTGAGGGTTTTAACCATGTAAAACATTGGTGTACTAATCTTTGATCTATTCGTGTAAACGATTGCTTAAGGTGTTCATTCTGTGTGGAAATACCATATTTTGTTGAATAACACTTACCATATGTATATCTTTAAATAGTAACTATTTGACTCGTAAACTTATATACAATGGGCACATAAAATGTGAGGGCCCACGAAGTAATACTTTAAATATATCAAGTTGGAGCATGAAATTTCTTGGAAGTTTATCTTGATATATAACCTTTTAGAGTTAGCTTGGTGTAGGGACTTTTTCTTTGTAATAATATTGTCCATTTTTAATATATTCCTTTTTTTACACCTTATATTATACTATGCTTTTGACTTTTAAATAGTTTGGTAACTTTACCAAATTTAAGCAACCTTGTATGATCATGGTGGATGACTATTGAACACTTGTTACATCTACCCACTTGAGTGTTACCCCCACAAATATTTCCTTTGAAGTTTTATTTGTATGACATCAACACTATTTATCACCCAATGGCAACGGTAGCGACAATGTGAAGAATATCTTCAAAGCACAAGAATGGTGAATGACTCTATGGGATTCAAGGAACACCCCATTAGGTTTTTTCTTCATGTCAGAGTCATTTTGGAAACTACAATGCAACTCTCCATGTCATTGTAGATCTCGCTCGAACTTAATAATACTCCCTTCAATTTTGTTTAGTTGTATAGGTGTTTTAGCACAACACAATGTTCCCTCTCACAAATTGGATTTTGGCTCAAATGAATGACAACTTGGATTCCACTTCATAAGTCGAAAATGTCAACCTCACCGACTATTCAGTCTTTTATTTATCCTTGATAATTACCTTTCTTTTCTTCTGATTTCCTTTTTCTTCAAATTTGCAACACTAATTTTTTTATTTTTTTTCCTTCAATGGAGCTTCTAAACTTTTAAATGGCCAAAGACCATTTTATGTTCTTAGAAACATAAAAACTACGAAAAATTGTATGGCCAAAAGGAAGAATCCGTAAAAGTGCCCAAGCAAGAGCATTCATACTAATGTAGTGAACAGCAATTCATTTTCATACTATTCAACCTAAAAAGGATAACGTAAAGAATCAATATATGACATAAATATTAATATAATTGACAATGAATTAATGAGTTGATTGATACAATGAACCTTTTGTGATCATATACTTATATGCATTGACTAGTCACAAAAGTGAACAGTTGTGTCATTGAGTTTAAAATCATCATCATTATTATGTAATGCTTATTAATTTATTTTATATTCATTACACAAACTTCCTTCAAAATAGATGTCAAGCTTTGAGGGGTATCTATACCATCAAACTCAATCAAAACTTACACTTGTGCTCTGTTTTTTTTTTTTAAAGATGTCATTTAAAAACATTACCACAATGAAAACATTACCTAGCAGATGGATTTACGTGATGTCTTACTGATTGAAAACAGCAATGTTGACTTCAATCTTTTCTTTTTTTGGCAATTCTCCTAAAAGTAGAAACCTTTTATCCAAAATTAGACAAAGGAATTCATGTTTGTAAAACACGTTAACAACATATAAAGTTCTCTCAATCATTAACCTTTTGTTATTTTTTATCATTTAATAATTATTCCTATGATATTAAGTGAAATTAAACATATATTATAATAGATTAAAACAAATTATTTAACAAGTGAAACTATTTAGCAAATCAATTTTGATAGCAGATGGATTTACGTGATGTCTTACTGATTGAAAACAGCAATGTTGACTTCAATCTTTTCTTTTTTTGGCAATTCTCCTAAAAGTAGAAACCTTTTATCCAAAATTAGACAAAGGAATTCATGTTTGTAAAACACGTTAACAACATATAAAGTTCTCTCAATCATTAACCTTTTGTTATTTTTTATCATTTAATAATTATTCCTATGATATTAAGTGAAATTAAACATATATTATAATAGATTAAAACAAATTATTTAACAAGTGAAACTATTTAGCAAATCAATTTTGATAATATTTTGAAAAATACCTATCTACAAAACTGAAACTGAATGAACAATAAAACATTAGAAAACATCTCGTTAACCTACCTATTATAATTAATGTATACTTTATAACCAATTTATTAATTTTTTATTAATAATTACCAAAAAAATGTTTCTCAAATAAAAAAATATTATATTACATGGATGCAAAAGTTTCAAAGACATTCAACTATGCTATATATATTCAATGCCAAATTTTGGATGAATAAATTATTTAAGTTTCATGATGTTTTCTTTAATAATACACTTATTTATATTCATAGATTCAATTATTCCTCGACTTTCTTAATTCTAAGAATAAAAAGTTTATCGACGATAGCCTTGCTCTTCTAGAACTACTCACATAGATTATCTAATGTAGTTGTCACTCAGTTTTTACGGTAACTTGATTCTTTACGCTGCTTTTAAGGTGTAGTACAGTGCCCGTGTAATAAAGACAGATCAATAAAATGGAGAAACTTCTCACACAATTGTTATTCATCTCCATACAGCGATTTATTTAGGGTTTTCCCAAACAGTACTAATAGTTAAACATTTAGTTGAAATTCCCAACGAAGACAATCTCGTGTTGAGAATTAGATTGCAGAGAGAGAAACTAGCTG
>ML788090.1:354317-368032 GCA_009831015.1 Picea engelmannii
ATTACCGACTTGGTTAATCCTCAATGGGGATTAACCTAATAATAAAAATAATAATAATGACATGATTAATCCACAATGGGGATTTAATCCAATAACAAAATAATAAGAATGCTCTTCGCAGTTACATTATTTCAACAAGGATCACCATCATCAAAAGTGACCGGCTCTAGCACAAGTTCATTAAGATCCAAGTTGGCTAATTCCAACTCAACATTGTTGTTCAAACCCATATCATCAGGAAACACATCCCACATCTTTGTCTTTCCCTTCAACCACTCTTCTCTCTGCCTGTATATAAGACGGAGGTTGGTGTGCACATAAACCACTAAGTCACCTGACACGATGACAAAGAGAACAGAAGAGTTTATACTTGAGTGAAGGATACATTTTTACTGGGGTCGTGACAAAAGAGTTCAACAATCAATGCCACCAACATTGAGGTACATAAAGGTCTTGGTTCTCTTGATTAAATGTCAGTTCCATACCCTCATACATGATAGAATCTAGTGGAAACATTGCAATCTTGCCAATTTTGAAATCCTGAAAGCTGTTAAGTCTGCTGAATTTTGAATGGGACCTAAAATTCTACTTTCTCCATATGTTGTCCAATGAGGTTGGAACCACTCTCAAACATCCTGAAACAATTAATTGTAATGAAAGACAAAGGAGAATGTCGCTTGAAAATTTAAGAATTTAACATTACCATTAATTACTAAGGTGGGTGAAATGGAGGGGGTGGGGATCTCTTTAAATAGCATTAGTAAGGCAAAATAACCCTCAGTTGCACACCAAAACACCTCACAGCTCCAACTTGCAATAGAAAACATGAGCCCAAGTACTTCTCTTTGCAGGACATGCTGAGGGTAAATGTTGGACACGTGTCCTGTGAACATACACGTTCTGTACACCTGTCAGACACGTATCCACATATCCTCACATATCGTGTCCGACACGTAGGATACGTGACACGGAGGGGGTTTTGGACGTAGCCTGTTAGTTATCCTAAACTTATGCTCACTTAACGATTTTTTGCAAAATATGAAGATGATTTTGAAATTCTGAAATGACATGTCTACATAAACATTGTGAAGATCTCATATGGTGCAATTCAGATTTCATTTGTTTAATGGTATGACTGCTGGTTACTACCAAGTTTCCTAAATCCTGAGGCATGCTTGAGTATTTTTTGCATTTTCAAAGCAGCGTCACAGTCATATGATATCACTCTTGATGAATGGTTCATTGTATATTCAAAAATGCACCCTTGGAATTTGATATTTGAGCATCATTTGTGATAATAAATTGACCAGCACCTTTACACACTAGGTTCCAGCATAAATTATGAGCAATTAATCATTTCAAAGCACTTTCTCTTTCAGATTTTGCTGTTGGTAATATCTTTGAGAGCTCATTGTGCTAGTAATCAATTCTGGTTTCATTAAGATATTCTTAGCATTTCAGAACTTTGCATGGTTTGGATAAACAATCGATTCATTGGGCACTCACAATAATCAATTTGAGTGCTCATACACAAGGCAAATTGTTTCATAAGTAGAATTTAAGTTTACAAGAACACTTGCATTCTCCATCTATAAAGATCTAGCTTGTTTGACTTTAGGGATTCCCTGCCAGGCTAGGGTAGTTTTCTTAGTGTGAAGTGTGGGGCAGGGCCACTGAAGTTATAGTGGGTGGCTTGCTTAATAGTGCCTCTAGGCTCTCACGATTTGTGGTTTGGACTTTCTTCACCTAGTGAGAGTTTGAGCAGTAACAGACCCAAAGGTACACATGGCTTATGAGGGAGTGTTGGAGCATTCGATGCCATTGGAGGAGGAGCATTGGACACATCTCGTGGAGCTCTCTACCTTGGACCCTTGCTTGTTGGACTTACTCACCTTGGAGGTTGATATGTGTCACTTGAAGTTGGAGTGCTTCACATGTGGGCCTAACTATTGTTTAGTTAGGATGCTTATTGTGGATTAGGCCCACCATGGTTGTTTGATTCTTTACCATGGTGAGACTTGATGTGCAGGGGATCTCATTTGCAAGTTGAGCCATGAGATGCCTTGACTTTGTAAGAACTTGAAGTAAATTGAATCATGGTATTGGAACAAAGATTGCGGGAGATATCTGCCCTTGGTAAGATGTCAAGTGCTTCTCACGTTTCAAGATCAGGTTACCATAGGTTGCATCCATAAGTTATGAGTGGGATGCAATGAATTGATAGCTAGATAGGAGGTTAGTTCCTAAATCAAGTTCATAGTAGAAGTATGGTGAATTTCCATGTAACAAGTTGTACCCTTGCCTTTGATAGAAAACTAATGGAAATAGAATGGCTGTTTACATGATTGGTTCTGCTCACTGTTTAACTAAACCAATTTGAAAGTTGAAATAGCTTAGATTTATAGTATAGTTGATCTTTGTCGTCATTTTATGTGACAACCCTTGAAATCCTTGGGAGTAATCTACCAAGTTGCCATTGGGCTACTTTGAGACTCTATGCCATGAATTGATAGTATCAGAACCAGAATCGAAACTGAACAAGTCAACCCCAAAATCATGAACTAGAGAGAAAACAGGAAAAAAGGGGTCGACCAAAACATACATAGAATATTAAAATTTTGATTAATATATATATTCAGGTACATCAATGTAAATCCAAACCATTTGATGCAAAATATGCCAACTTTCCTTGTGTATATAGCATGTAAGGGTAATATAGCTAAATGGCAACAAAAGTGCACAATTGAAGACTTGAATCCATAACAAATTATTAATATATAAATATGAAGATCTCTGACGATGGAGATAATCTAAGAGGGGGAGATCATTCAGTTTCTTCGGGGACATCATCAAAATCTGTGGAACTTTTTCAGTTGCAACAATTTTTTTTTCCTTTACGTGAAGACAAAATGGATTACTTAGGTATGTTTTCTATCTGGTAATAAACTTCAAAATATAAGAATGGTATGTGGTCTGACAGTTGGGAATGCCCTAGTCGTTAGTATTGGATATGTACATAAGTCATAATTGAATATGATTAAGTATGATCCATTTACATAAGGAGTTTTATGAAGGTCTAGATATTATATTTTCTGGGGATGACAGTTGTGATATAAGCAGGGGAGAATGTTGTGTACCTACACACCGACATGTGAATGTCAGTGGTAAAAATAATTATATAATTTTAAGAGCTCTGAACCCTTCAAATTCCATTATCGGAAAGGGGAAACGACAAGAAACATTTTTCCATAAACAGGTACGACAATGGTCCAAAAGTATATGGAAACTTTGGGGTAGTCTGCATGTATATGGATGTGGTTTGTTTTTATACCCTTTTATGTCCTTGGAATAGTTCTTTCTCATAAAGTACTTCATTCACCATATTGGTCTGAATTGGGTTTAACTTCTGCATGCCATTGGTAAAAGAGTTCAAAATGTGCAAACCTTTAGCAGTCAATATGTTGTGTTCTTTTTTCCCAGTTTTTTTTGATAAAATTCTTGTTGTCAGTCTATAGCATTGAAAATTTGTATTGTCAGGTTTATCTCTATGGGTGCATAGCTTATCATCCTCAGGTGATGCAGGTATGGACCTGTCTGGATTTCCACAACTCTCGTCTTTTTGGCAACTGTTCTTGGAAACTTTGCGGCCTACCTATCTTTTGAACCAAGTACCACTGATACTGAGTGGGTTTATGATATCAACTATGTGAACTGGGCTGCAGCCATATTCTATGCATATATATGTCTGGTACCACTTGGATGTTACTTCCTACTTCAGTACTTGGACATGTCTTTGAGCTTAGTGCAAGTATGGTGTCTGTATGGCTATTCTCTCTTCATCTTCATTCCAGCTTCGGTATGCATAAACCTGATATTTGTAATGCTTAGTGTATATTATAGTTTTAAGTATTTTTCTTATTATTCATGGCTGAAAGCAAGTACTAACAATTTGATTTTGCAGTTCCTCTTAATAATACCAACAGAGATTTTAAGGTGGATCGTCATTTCACTTGCGGGCTTAGCATCGGCTTTCTTTGTAGCTCTCAATTTGCAGTCTCATATAATGGCTACATCTGACAAATGGACGATACCAGTTGTAAGCTCATTTATTGTGCAGATAGCCTTGGCTCTTCTTATGAAATTCTGTTTTTTTGTGTGAATGTTAGGCAGTTGGTTTTCATGTCTTCTTCAACAGCTACATTGAGCACTGGTGATTAAGCTTGGCTCTGGGCAGAGAGTATATTTGTACTTGTACCAGTTGGAAAGTCCTAGCTCCAACTTTTTTGTGTGTCTTCAGGCCTTGTTTGTTTCAATATTTTAGGGAAGAAGAAAATGGAGATTAATTCTCACTGGAGACAGCAAGATGTCCTTTTCCATACCACCAGTGATCCTTCCTGTTTATTAGTCAAAGGAGAAAAAATGAGCTGTATATTTTTACGAGTGCGTTGTTTCAAGTATATGTGAAATCTCAAATACGTGTCGAGTTAGGTTCTAAACTATGGGAGTGAAAACGAGTCTAAGTTTGGCGTCATGTATATATTTTAAAAGGGCATGAAAGGGGATTATGACCTAATCTTGTATACCATTTTTACTTGTATACCATATTCTCTATTTTTTCCACATACAATTCTTTTACAATCTATAATCTCTTGACACCATCTGGTGCATCTTGGATTCGAGTAGACAAGTAGGTCAAAGACATGAGATTCTAATGGCACTGGGCCTATTTTTGATTATTGCTTCCCAGCAAGCTTGGAAATTGAACTTTTTGTGCATCTCAATTCTAAGAACTTACCAACTGCATGTGCATTTCCCACTTATCGATATTAGTAAGTAATTCAGGCTTTTTCACTGAAATATTTTTATGCTTGCCCTTAATTCAGCTAGTTTCTCTCTCTGCAATCTAATTCTCAACACGAGATTGTCTTCGTTGGGAATTTCAACTAAATGTTTAACTATTAGTACTGTTTGGGAAAACCCTAAATAAATCGCTGTATGGAGATGAATAACAATTGTGTGAGAAATTTCTCCATTTTATTGATCTGTCTTTATTACACGGGCACTGTACTACACCTTAAAAGCAGCGTAAAGAATCAAGTTACCGTAAAAACTGAGTGACAACTACATTAAATAATCTATGTGAGTAGTTCTAGAAGAGCAAGGCTATCGTCGATAAACTTTTTATTCTTAGAATTAAGAAAGTCGAGGAATAATTGAATCTATGAATATAAACAAGTGTATTATTAAAGAAAACATCATGAAACTTAAATAATTTATTCATCCAAAATTTGGCATTGAATATAGATAGCATAGTTGTATGTCTTTGAAACTTTTGCATCCATGTAATATAATATTATGTAATATAATATTCTTTATTTGAGATTTTTTTTTTTTTTTTTAAATTTTGGTAATTATTAATAAAAAAATAATAAATTGGTTATAAAGTATACATTAATTATTAATTATAATAGATAGGTTAATGAGATGTTTTCTAATGTTTTATTGTTCATTCAGTTTCAGTTTTGTAGAGAGGTATTTGTCAAAATATTATAAAAAATGATTTGCTAAATAGTTTCACTTGTTAAATAATTTGTTTTAATGGGATATTATAATATATGTTTAATTTCACTTAATATTATAGGAATAATTATTAAATGATAAAAAATAACAAAAGGTTAATGATTGAGAGAACTTTATATGTTGTTAACGTGTTTTACAAATTCCTTTGTCTAATTTTGGATAAAAGGTTTCTACTTTTAGGAGAATTGCCAAAAAAAAAAGAAAATATTTTTACAAATTCCTTTGTCTAATTTTGGATAAAAGGTTTCTACTTTTAGGAGAATTGCCAAAAAAAAGAAAAGATTGAAGCCAACATTGCTGTCTTCAATCAGTAAGACATACCCAAATCCATCTGCTAGGTAATGTTTTCATTGTGGTAATGTTTTTAAATGACATCTTTAGAAAAAAAACAGAGCACAAGTGTAAGTCTTGATTGAGTTTGATGGTATAGATACCCCTCAAAGCTTGACATCTATTTTGAAGGAAGTTCATGTAATGAATATAAAATAAATTAATAAACATTACATAATAATGATGATGATTTTAAACTCAATGACACAACTGTTCACTTTTGTGACTAGTCAATGCATATAAGTATATGATCACAAAGGGTTCATTGTATCAATCAACTCATTAATTCATTATCAATTATATTAATATTTATGTCATATATTGATTCTTTACGTTATCCTTTTTAGGTTGAATAGTATGAAAATGAATTGCTGTTCATTACATTGGTATGAAAGCCCTTTCTTGGGCACTTTTACGGATTCTTACTTTTGGCCATACAATTTTCGTAGTTTTTATGTTTCTAAGAACATAAAACGGTCTTTGGCCATTTAAAAGTTTAGAAGCTCCATTGAAGGAAAAAAATAAAAAAATTAGTGTTGCAAATTTGAAGAAAAAGGAAATCAGAAGAAAAGAAAGGCAATTATCGAGGATAAATAAAAGACCAAATAGTCAGTGAGGTTGACATTTTCGGCTTATGAAGTGGAATCCAAGTTGTCATTCATTTGAGCCAAAATCCAATTTGTGAGAGGGAACATTGTGTTGTGCTAAAACACCTATACAACTAAACAAAATTGAAGGGAGTATTATTAAGTTCAAGCAAGATCTACAATGACATGGAGAGTTGTGTTGTAGTTTCTAAAATGACTCTGACATGAAGGAAAAACCTAATGGGGTGTTCCTTGAATCCCATAGTCTCATTCACCATTCTTGTGCTTTGAAGATATTCTTCACATTGTCGCTACCGTTGCCACTGGGTGATAAGTAGTGTTGATGTCGTACAAATAAAACTTCAAAGGAAATATTTGTGGGGGTAACACTCAAGTGGGTAGATGTAACAAGTGTTCAATAGTCATCCATCATGATCATACGAGGTTGCTTAAATTTGGTAAAGTTACCAAACTATTTAAAAGTCAAAAGCATAGTATAATATAAGGTGTAAAAAAAGGAATATATTAAAAATGGACAATATTATTACAAAGAAAAAGTACCTACACCAAGCTAACTCTAAAAGGTTATATATCAAGATAAACTTCCAAGAAATTTCATGCTCCAACTTGATATATTTAAAGTAGTACTTCGTGGGCCCTCACATTTTATGTGCCCATTGTATATAAGTTTACGAGTCAAATAGTTACTATTTAAAGATATACATATGGTAAGTGTTGTTCAACAAAATATGGTATTTCCACACAGAATGAACACCTTAAGCAATTGTTCACACGAATAGATCAAAGATTAGTACACCAATGTTTTACATGGTTGAAACCCTCAAAGAGGGAAACAATGCATGGTTTCAACCAGTGCGACCACTTGATGCAATATATTAATGTAAAACAAAAATATTGTACATATGAGTATTTCACAACAGATTTTCAACAAATGACCCTCCATGCTTTTTAAATAGAGATTTGGACCAATAGGGTGTTAAACCAAAAATCAATATAGTCGTTATTATCAAGGATAATATGAACCATCGGATCATTTTATGTCTAGAACATATCGTGACTGTTGGATTGCATAACTACAAATGCATAATAAAGAAACACACTTTACCTAAATACATCTTAGAGCAAGTTGATGTTAACTAACTCTGGAACCTATCTCCCTTTAATGACAACTTCATGAACTCCTAACATGAAGTTTGGAAAACTTTGCTTCTGCAAGAGACTTTGTGAAAATGTCTGCAACTTGATCATTTGTAGGGAAAAATAGCACTTCGAAAATGCGATCGTGAATGAGATTTTTGATGAAGTGCACGCGTAGCTCAATGTGTTTGTTACACTAATGTTGAATTGGATCTTTGTCGAGCTTGATAGCAATCTGACTGTCATACTAGAGTGTGGTCGAATGTTGTTACTAGAAGCAAAACTCAAAGGATCTATCAAAGCCACAAGGCTTCTCTACTTGCATTAATCGTTGCTCGGTACTTTGCTTCTGTTGAAGAAAGAGCAAGACCCTATTGCTTCTTATAAGCCCAAGTGATAGGTATGAAATCAAGACTAAAGACATATTCTGTAGTAGACTTTTGATTATCAAGGCCACCAACCCAATTGAAATCAGTAAAACCAATAGCCCCCCTTGAATTGTAATGTATCCCAAATTGCTTTGTACCTTGGATATGCCGAAATTTCATTTTTGCTTCTTTCCAATGACTCTCATGGTGTGTTCGCATATACTAGACAACAAGACTATTGTGAGAAATCTTACCTTGCGGACATGCTAAGCTCCCCTTTGGACCAAGACTCATATCTTTGATTCAAAGACAAAAGTGAACAAGTGGTTACTACTTTTCCTATAGATCTAACTCAATCAATCAAGCAAGAGAGAAGAAGAATGATGTGGCGTACCTTGTCGCGATGTTCGTCCTCGTTGCTCCAGTACTTGGGCTTAATCTTCAAGCTCATCAACACAACTAAAGTTCTGCAAAGAGTAACGAATGAACTCTTCCTCCTATTCTATATGATTAGACAAAGCAAATCTATTTATGAAGACTGAAACGACAATAGATAAGGAAATGTAGAAGCCATGAACTTGAAGGGAATAGGCCAAGTTGATATTAATTGGAAAGCCGAAAAGAGGTACTTACAAAGCATGCTTGACGATGCAACACTTCTCCAAGATCTCCTCGTCGATCCCTTGAATGAATCTTGACATCAAAATGCTGATGCTTCTCCTAAGATCAAAGGTTTGATACCTGTATTGTTCCCCCCCTACACCTTGGAAATACCTTCAATATATAGACTTGAGAGGTTTAACCACCATTAGAAAATGAAGGACATGGTTGAGGATATGGCTCCTTAAGTTGAGATTATATCCTAGGATAGAGACCATAGGGTAGGATTCGACCACAACAAACCTCATCCCAAGAGAGACAACCCTTAGGAAAAGGTGGGATATCCCTTGATTTTCTTTAACAAGACTGGTGCCCCCCCTCGAGTTGAACATAGGGCGCCATCCTATAAAGTGGAGCTCCTATAACATGGCAAGGGGGCCACCATTCCATTAAGTGGCACTCCCCAGCATGGCCACGGGGGCTCCACCCTTCACAAGTGCCCCCAAAATGGCCAATTTTCCAAGAAAAATGTGTGTTTTTGGCCATGAAATGATGGGTTTCTTCTTTCAATATGACTTAGGGGTCATGGAAAATGTCTTTCATAATGTCAAGGGGTTGCGACACTTAGCAAAGTGAATGCGACACTAGGTAAGGTGCATACAACACTTGCAATAGTGCATCTGATACTCAATAAGGTGCATACGTCACTTTGCAACACTTGTGACACTTAGGGTGCGAAACTCAAGTGTGACATTTTGGTGTGTAACAGATGCCTCCTAAAGTGTGAGGTTAGAAGAGAAACTGATGGCCGAAACACTTTACAAATTATTTAATGCAAGGGTTTTGGAGTAGGAGAATTCGACAGAAGCTGCAAACAATCATCAGTTAGTATACAAATATGTTCCATTTCCGAGGCATACATACCTATGCTTGGAATACAAGATGACTCAAAGCACGACCGCCGACCAATACACCGCGGATCCATGATAACACTGACTAAGGATATGGCCACCAGCGATACAATGTGGATCCATACCTCCATGATATGAACTCATCATAGCCACGAAAAATACACAATGGAACTACGAGATGATAAAACATAGCCACAGATCAAACACCGTGGATTGTTAGCTTTTTAGCTCAGGAGGTACTTCGTATGTTTTCTCTAGTATGCGTATGTAACCTTATGTTGACACTACTAGGCATTTAACTTTGTAATGGGTTTTTATAAAGTTGTAAAGTGGTTCTTTTATTAAAGTGATTTTTTAATGAAGTGTACCTTATAATATTAAAGTGACTTTATTTCATAAAGTGCACTTATGTAATAAAGTGAAACATACTTTAATATTTTAAGTGATTTATTTTGGAGGGAATGAATCATGGCCCTTGATCTTGCAAAGGCAAGATTAGATCTTGGCCTTTGGATTTAGGGTTGGGGAAGATGAAAAGACACTTGGGAGGGAAAGTACCATTTTCAAATTTTATAAAAGGATGCATTGGGTAGTGTGCAATACACAAGAGAAGGAGATTGAGAGAGATTTTCTAAGTAAGCTTGAGAGAGGGAAGAGGGCAGCAAAGAGGACACATTTTCCAAGAGAGTTTTCTGTTTTGTGAGTGCTGAAATTTTCTGTTGTTAGAAAGGCCATATTGAACGAATCCATATAGTTCATACAATAGGCTAGGAGGGCACGCAAATTGAGGAAGCTTGCTGCACGAATTTTGAAGCAACCATTTCAATGTTTTCTGTTGGAGAAGAGGGTAGTTCTGTTGTTGTCCGTACAATAGAGATTTTTGCATAGTTTTTGAAGTGCTGAAGAGGGTAAATCCATACAACTGTACAGATTTTTTGGGCATGAAAATCGAGGCATATTTTGGGACAATTTTGGTGTTGTGAGGCATTTTTCTCTTGGCTAGAAATTGTGTAATTGCTGCTAATATGTACTTTCTTGAAGTTGAATAATAAGATCTCTCTCTCTTTCTCTCTCTCTCACACACATTAGGTTTCCCCACATTGAGGTTTTCCTTGGCATTTGCCTGAATTTGTGAGTTATTCATGGTTGGATGAACGCTGATCATTGTGTTTATTTCGCTGCATAATTACTTAGCAATGTATATTTATGCTTATGGTAATTTATGAATGTGGGTCTTAGACATTTCAGAGTTCATGCAAGATAGTTATCTCTAGGTTGCTAAGTGTATGACAAAATATTAGCTTGCTGATTTTGTCATTAAATTTCCACATGGTATCAGAGCTTGGGCTCTGAGTGACAATGAACAGTGAGATTTTTGGGCAAGGGTTGAACATGGAATTTTCTTTGGTTACCCTAGTTTCCAGTGTCGGTAGTGGAGGATTTGGGGGTGATATCAGATGGATTGTGGAGCCACTTGCCACATGTCGAGAATCTAGAAAGTATTCCTAATTATCACAGAGACTAGTCCTGACCGACAGGTGGTAAATGAAGGTGGTATGGTGTGAGATGTACATGGAGTTGGAAGGGTTAGATCCCGACTTGAGTATGGATAATTCCTGGAGCTTGATGGAGTTCTCTTTGTTCCATGGTTGAGGGTTAACTTGCTCTCAGTCTCAGCCTTGGAGGATGTAGGATATTGTATATTGTTCAAGAGGGAACATTTCTTTATCTAAAGAGAGGGAGTTGACCCGGTGGACCTGCAGCTGATCGATGATCGGGTGGATAGGTTGTATATGTTGCGACGAAAACATTCAGGGTATGATTCAATGTCAGATGACGTGCATGAGGAGGATCCCGAGACTGCGGTGGGCCCAAGGATTCAGTCTTGCATTCCGAGAGAAGAGAATGAGTCTCTTCTGAGCATTGACAGGGGGCTCAGCCAGTGTGATCGAACCGATGCTCAATGTGGAGTGGATTCTCCAAGGAGCTGAGGGTTCCAAATAGCTGTCAGAAGATCTTCTAGTTCGAGTTATGTGCATGTGTTGAGGATGGCTCCAGGTTCCGAGGGAGCTCCTACTGAGCACAATGTGATGGGACCAGATGATGGAGATGGCAACGATTACATCCCTCGCTAAGAGGGAGTGTTAGATTTTTAGTTCGGGAGGTACTCCATATGTTTTGTCTTGTATGCGGATGTAACCTTATGTTGACACTACTAGGCACTCGACTTTGTAATGGGTTTTTATAAAGTTGTAAAGTGGTTCTTTTATTAAGGTGACTTTTTAATGAAGTGTACCTTCTAATATTAAAGTGACTTTATTTCATAATGTGCACTTATGTAATAAAGTGAAATGTACTTTAATATTTTAAGTGATTTATTTTGGAGGGAATGAATCATGGCCCTTGATCTTGCAAAGGCAAGCTTAGATCTTGGCCTTTGGATTTAGGGTTGGGGAAGGTGAAAAGACAATTGGGAGGAAAAATGTCATTTTTAGATTTTATAAAAGAATGCATTGGGTAGTGTGCAAGACACAAGAAAATGAGATTGAAAGAGATTTTCTGAGTAAGCTTGAGAGAGGAAAGAAGTTAGCAAATATGAAACATTTCCCAAGAGATTTTTCTATTTTGTGAGTGCTGAAATTTTCTGCTGTTAGAAAGGCTGTACTGTACGAATCGATATAGTCCGTACAAAAGGATGGAGGGAACGCAAATCGAGACATCTTGATGCATAAATTTTGAGGCAACCACTTCAGTGTTTTTTGTTGGAGAAGAGGGAAGTTCTATTGCTATCCGTATAGTAGATATTTTGGCACAATTTTCTGTTAGAAAAACAGGACCATTGAGCAATAAAATAGAACAAATCCAGAAACAAAACACAGAAGATACACAATACAATAGAGACACAGATTTACGTGGTTCACCCAGTGTGGGCTACTTCCACCAGAGAAATTGGCAGGTCCTTCCTTTATTATTATCCAACAAATGAAGGGATACAACCTACAACAAAACCTGCTGTAACTTCCTCTTCTTTCTCTCACAGTCTCCTATCTCAGAATACAATACTCGCCATAATGCATATCCACAATACATTTCCCTCATAACAGAGGGTTGTCTTCTAGGGCAAAAAACCCTAACATAATTTCTATTGTTAAATTTGTGACCTTATAATGAATGGCCCAGGTTTACAATGAAATTACAATATACATTTACAAGGAAAATTTTCCTTTGGGGCCCGCTGCCCCCGAACCCCTGTCGGGGGCCCGCTTGCCTTTGAACCCCCCAGCCAGGGGGATAGCCCCCCCGGACCCTGCAGAGGGGGTAGCCCCCCTCTGCACTCCCCCGCGTGAAAGAGTGTACATACTTATGGGGCGTAAAGTCTTCATGGGGTATAAACATGGCTGAAAGCAAGGACCTATGAATCATGAAGATAATTAGGCTCCACAACCAACAATCTCCCACTTGGAGACTGATCTCAACAACTCCATCGCTACCGTATATGCTGGACTCTGAACCTTCTTAGACTTGGCAAATTTCTCATCTTCATCTTCATTCTTGAAGACCAACTTAAACTGAGCAAGAACTCAGTTTCTCCCTTTGTTAACATGTCTACAGGATTCTGGCTAGTGTGTATCTTTTCCAATTTCAAATGTCCATCTTCCAAGACGGATCGTATGAAATGGTACTTCAACTATATATGCTTAGTCTTCAAATGAAAGACTGATTTCTTTGCAAGGTGAATGGCACTCTGACTGTCACAGTACAACTTGCAGTTCGCCTGCTTCTTTCCCAATTCCTCCATAAAGCTCTGTAACCAAATCATCTCTTTACTAGCCTCTGTAGCAACAACATACTCTGCCTCTATTGTTGAAAGTGCAACAACCTTTTGCAGTTTCGAAATCCAACTTACCGCTGTTCCACCTATAGTAAAAACATACCCTGTGGTGCTCCTCTTGCTGTCTTTATCACCTGCCATATCTGAATCAACATATCCCTGTAGAAAAATGTTTGAACCTCCAAAACATAATGCATGAGTAACAATACCTCTCAAATACCTGAGAATCCACTTTACTGCCTCCCAATGTTCTTTACCTGGATTGTTCATATACCTGCTCACAACTCCCACTGCATGTGCAATATCTGGTCTTGTTCAAACCATTGCATACATCAAGCTGCCAACTGCT
>ML788090.1:428338-463413 GCA_009831015.1 Picea engelmannii
GAAAGAAGAATAATAGAAAAGCCTACTACTAAAAGATTGGAACATTCTGCTAGTAGTCTTGTGAAAATCCAGAAAATTGTAAAGAATGTCAATATGCATGGATCAGAAGTAATTAAAGAGATAAAAGAGAAAATTGAAAAAGAATGTACTTCTGAATACCTAGATGCTTTCTGGACTAGAGAGAAATATTTTTGAAATCTGCCATACAGAGAAGATTACATCCCTAAACCACAAAAGGCCTCTGCAAACCATATGTCTCCTACGGAGCTTGAGTATTGTAAAAAAGAGATCCAAGATTTGTTGCAGAGAAAACTTATTGAGAATAGCAGAAGTCCTTGGGCATGTCCAACTTTTTATGTTAATAAGCATTCTGAACAAAAAAGGGGTAAACCTAGAATATATCTGATCCTGTGTCAAAACTGTAGAGTGTCACTGGGATTTTCTGATCCTGAATGTAAATAGGAAAATCTGGGCAGATGTGATTAATCTTTAGCTCTGTTTTGTTTACAACTCTGAATGACAGGCTAATAGGCTGCCAATAGTATTCAGGAATAGCTCCATGCTTAGTGCATGAGTTCATAGCACCAGTGTCTACTTGAGCATCTAAAGTATACTGTAGGTAACCTGCAACTTTTATTTGTACAGAGATGACAATCCAAAACTTATCCTTCCTATTCAGTTGAGTATCAAATGTCTTTGGATTATCCTACTTGTTAGAAGATTTCTTGGATTTACCCTTGGTTTTATTCTTACCTCCTGGTTTCTGAGATGAAGTGGATTTGACTGCATTCACCTCTGAGGTTTGAGCATGAGAGGAAGTAGTTGTGGTGTTTGGAACAAAACTGGGTTCCAGAGCAGGTCTTGTCGGATCATTCGACATACGATCAACATTAGGGATCAGATCGTAAATTTTGTTGAACTGGGAATACACCAAGTCCAAATACTTCGCATGACTAATGGATTGCTCCTCAGTAACAATGTTTCCCATAGAAACATCATGAGAAATGGGAGGCACAAGCAACTTTGTAAAACAATCCATGAGGAATTGGTCCAAAATGGGAGCTTTAATCAACCGTCTCCACCGTCTACACTCATGAATATGATCAAATATGTGGGTGGAAGAGAATGGTCAGAGTGAGGTAAAAATCTCTGTATCGATCTAATACCATATAGGAAACTGAAAATGTGTTAGAAAGACCATTGAAAGAGAATTAAATTCGATAAATGAGTTACGCGGAAACCCAATATACCATTTCGTTGCTGCACTTGTAAGTGTTCTCTGAAAAAGTGTAAGACAAAGGGAATCATCCATTAAAGAGTTGGAAGAACACCATAAATGGAAATTCATAACACGAGTTTTAGGATCTTCCTCAGTTTTTCCGTCGAATTCCAGGATATTGGACGGTAATTTGGCAGGGATGGTGGGCCAAAATGGGGCATGCTGAATGGGATCATTTGTCAAATGTGATAGATCTAGCAGACATAAAGTAGCCAATAATGGAAGCTGTCGGTTATGAATATTTTTAGGTCCTATCAAGCTTGCCAACTGGGTCTATATTTGACCACATATTGGCTCTAAGTTTCAACTGTTATGTAAATGTTTTGCTGCTGTTTTAGGACGACCAACAGTCCAATAAATTCTTGTTGATTTGTTATGGTTGTACTTGCAATTTTAGGTGCTCTAGCATGTAGTTTTAGTAACTAGAAGTTAGCACATGCATACTAAAATAAATACAACACACCTAAAGATATTTACATCTGAAAATAAGAACATATAAAATACTAACACACATCATTTTGTACACATGTATTTTTGGTCAACATGACCCTGGATAAACCCCCCCCGGGGAAAACCAGTTTGGGATATATGTCTATATATGAGGAAATCATATGGTGGAATACAACAAGTACAAAATATAGATGAACCCAATACAATAACAACTTGATCCAAGCTGAAATACAAGTCCAAAAGAACCAGGTGCGCCCCATACAAGCTCTCAAATCCACTGAAACTGCTCCAGAAGCAAACTGTGAGCTCATAATATAAAAATCCTCCATGGGAATGAAGGTCTGTTGGATGGCCTCCCTCTGCAACTGATCTCATTGCAATATGATGGGTAGAATTCCTCCCCACTACTGATGCACCTTCCTCAACAAGTGCGCCCTGCACAGTAATGAAACCTCCTCAGTAAATAAACCAAGCTAGATGCTAAATGCCTCCCTCCATGAAAGCATGCACTCAAGATCAAGCAAACGCATGTAACAAACCTCATCTGCAATCTCCCTCTCTACCTCTCCAAGTGCGCAAATGAAGTTATGAGCTCTCCTTCACCCTTTGCGCCCTCCTTGAACCATCATAAGGAAACCTAAGAAATCGATGGCTGAGATCATCCCATCTCCCATCTAATCAAAGGTTGAGATCACTAAAAAATAATCTCACTCAATAACCCACTTTGGTTTGAATTCCCTAAGTTCACTTTATGTCCCTAATTCACCCACAAAGTGAATTAATAGTCATTTTAGGCATAAATGACTAAATTTCACTTTTGACTTAAAACTCCTAAGTCAAAGTGAAATTAGATATAAAGTACAAGGCACAAAGTTTATAGTACATCCCACATGTGTCTAGAAGAGAAGAATCACATGGGGAACACCTCCCAAGGTACAAAACTCAAGACTCCCTCTTACCGAGGAAGGTGTTCCTCACCAATCCCATCTTGTCTCTGAAGTAGACATGTTTTCCCCTTGGCAGTGCCTTGGTGAGAATATCTGCAACCTGGTCGTCTGTCGATACATACTACAACTGAACTGCCCCTCTCTGAACCCAATCACGAATGAAGTGGTACTTGATCTCAATATGCTTCGACTGTTCATGAAACACTGGATTCTCAGAGAGTTTTATGCAACTTTGATTATCATAGTGAATGACGGTTGGTGGCATCACCTGACCAAACAAACAAACCAACATCTTATGAAGCCAAATGGTCTCACAACTGGCATGAATTTCCGCTATATACTCTGCCTCAGATGAACTCAAAGAAACTAACTTCTTCCGACTGAACCAGGAAACAAGTCCTGACCCCAAACCAAAGGAAAACCTTGAGGTGCTTTTTCTGTCAGCAACACATCCTACCCAGTCTAGGCCATAGTCAACTATCCCAGCAATGTACCTCAAAACGTGTTTTCCCCCAACCATGTGAACACTCGGCTCAACCATGTACTGATTGAGAGTGTTCATGACAAAATAAATATCTGGTCTGGTGTTAACCAGATACATGAGTGAACTGATCAATTGCCTGTAAACTATGGTATCTATTAACTAGCTGTCTGAAGCACTAATCTTCTTCCAGTTGGTAATCATAGGTGTAGACATAGGTTTGTAGTCCTCCATCTGAATTTTTTTCAAAATATCTCTTGCATACTTCCCCTGCCTGAGAAATATGTGACCTCCTCCTGCCATACCTCCATACCTAGAAAGTAGTGCATCAATCCAATATCATGTTGATATTATGGTAGCTACGAGAGGTATTTACCTCCATGTGTAAAATTGACGAGAATAGAATACTCCAGGAAGCAAGAAGAAACCCTAATGAGGTGGCTAACAATCCTAGAAGACATGTCGGCTCAAGAAGATAACTTGTATTAGGTTATTAGCCTCCAAGAGAAGAAGCCGACCAGAAGAAATAATATATACTAAACAGACAGATACCTAGAATGAGAAGTCGGCTCAGGAAATTAGCCAAAATTACTATAAATACAGGAGGCCAGTCTTCATTCTGGCAGGCAGTATCAGAATTGCAGAGCAACACTTGTGCGCACTGCAGTGCTGAGTTTTGTGTGCAGGTTTGGAGGAGAGCTGCCATTGCAGCTGCTACAGCTAGCATATCACGTTTGGCTTGGACTATCTCTTGGTTAGGATTTGGAATATCTGATCAGCTCTTGTTAGTGTGCTATCCTTTGGGAAAGGAGTGCTACCCTTTGTTTGGATATCTAGCCTAGGGTTTGCTTCTGGAGTGATTCTCTGTCAAGGTTAAGGTGCTTGGAGGGTGGCTTCAACCTATGGTTGGGTGACAATAGAGATATTGTCAATGGTAAAATGAGCACATCCATTATATTCTAACAAGTTATGGGCCCACACCTCCTTCATTTAGTCTAACCGCTGGAAGGAAACATAGCCATAAGGATATTAATCTTGTTGAAGAATTGCTGCTAGGGTTTCTAGCAGGAGCAGTCAGCAAAGCACTATCGCTAGGGTTACTAGCAGGTGCAGTTAGAGAAACCCTAATCCTCTCATTGAGGCACCTTAAGTGAAGGGATTGACCTATTTTCTGATTAGATCAGTGTGCCCTAGCCTAGCGCATTTCTCGGTACTCTTAGCAAGCCAATACATCAAGTTTGAGTTTTTGGTCAAATCTAGGGTTGACCAAGTCAAAGAAGCCATGAATTACTCTATGAAGTCATAGAACAAGTTAGATGGAGCTTCTAACTTCAGAGTGTGGAAGACAAGGATTGACCTCATCCTTGCTAAGAATACAATGTTGGATATTGTGAAAGGAAATATCATGGAACTAGAGTTTGAAGAAGGAAAAGAGAAGGAATCGCAGAACATTGCAGTTATGGAGAAGTTCAAAGATGGTGACATCAATTCCATGAGTATCATAGTGGACTCTATAAAATACCACTTGATACCCTACATCTCGCATCTTGACTCATCGAAGAAGATGTACGATGCCCTAACAAACCTCTTCTCAGTCATAAACATTGGACAAATAATGAGTCTAAAGAATGAGCTCTGTGACATGAAGATGAATGCTGATGATAGCATAACATCATACTTTGTGAGGATCTCCTAGTTAAGAGATAAACTACAAGCCATTAAAGAGATCATTTCAGAGAAGGAATTGGTAAACATAATACTCAATGGTTTTCCCAAGACGTGGGATGCATTTGCCGCAAGCATGAACACAAGAAAGGAGTATCCTACATTTGAATAACTTTGGACTTGTTGTGCTCAAGAAGAATCCAGGATCAGTGCAAAAGAGAAACCCCAAAAGAAGTACGATGATCAAGCCTTCACAACAAGATTTAAGAATTTCAGGAACAAAAGGAAGTTTGGTTCAAGGAGGAAGACAAATCAAGAGAAAGATATTTCAGAAATACAATGCTTTAACTGTCGAAAGTATGGTCACTACAAGAATCATTGTCCCGAGCTAAAGAAAAGGAAGGAGAAACATGAAGCATCAGTTGCCGAAGAAAAGGAACCTACAAAGAAGACTAAGTAGGATGAAAGAGACTTCTTCTTCTGAAGCTAACAATACTATTCTTAGTTCTTGTACATATCTTGTTTGCATATCTTGTATATCTATCTCTTAGAAGATAATATGTTCCAAGAAGAACTATACTTATGGGAGAACAACAAGATAAGGATTGCTATCATTATACAAGTCAGATAATACACATGAAAGGATGAAATACATCAAACAAATCATGTGGAAGATATTACAAGATAAGTCGAAATCAGAATCAATCCTGAAGAGACTTAGAAGAAACAAAGACAGAAAGAAGTCAACAATCAAGAGGAAATTGGAGAAAGACTTATAACACTTTGCATAAGGGAATAAGGATGCAGACGAAAGCATGGACTCTCCTAGATGGAGGGAGCCAATTATATATACCAAAAATAAGAGCATGCATTCATACATGAATCAAGGATTAGGAGTAAGCTAATCCTATGATCCATTGAAGATGATGAAGTATATATCCATGGTAGCAAACATGAAAAAAAACACGTGTTCAGTTCGACCATAGAAGAAGAATTCTTCGAAGAGAAGCCTTAAAGTATCCCTGGGTGTCCATCCACACCCATGATCCTATGATGAAAGGAAGAAGTTGGAATCTTCAGAGCATGGAATCTATAGAAAACTCCATGGACCCAAGAGCTAAAGAGAAACATAAGGAAGAACATGAAGATTCCAAGAAAGAAATAAGAGCCAGAACAACCAGTCATTGTATTGAGAAGCACAAGATTACCAACTTGATATGAACTCACTAAGATAAATCAAGCAGAAGAATTGAAAGTTGTGATGAAGAACATTGTATTAAATACTTATGAATGTAAGCATTGCGAGATCCAGAACTAGAGGTTCTCCCAGATGGAGGGAGAAGACTATGATGATTTCTTGTAAACTAGACATACCTCTACATGAGCCATTATATCATCCACAATTGACATCAAATGAATGAAAAATCTATTCTTCAAAGCAATTGAACAAAGAGCGTATGAAGAGAAACCTCAATACTTTGAAGCATAGTAGAAAGAGACCCTTGTATGCATATGAAAGAAGATAACTTGGTGGAGAACCTCTAATGCACAACAAAAGTGTGGTGAAGATTTTCTATAAACAAAGATATTGTATCGGAATGATTACTGAGAATATCAGGATGATGGATTTCCAATCCATGACAAAGATCTCATGATGATAGAAGAAGTGCCACATGGACATGTTCCAGTTTTCCAACAATGATATACTTTATTGATCAGAGCTACATGAACCCTTCAGAGAAAACCAATGTTCTAGACCAAAGTACATTTGAAATCAAGCATTACATTATCCGTGATAAAGTCCATAAATGAGAAAGTGGTTCTCCAATACATATCTCCACAGATGCACAGATAAGCAAACATTTTGGTAAAGATTCTGTCCAAGATGAAATAGTTTGCTTACTCAAGCTGGAGCTCATGGAGACGTCTTCCTTATTGAAAAAGGAAGAGATGAATCCTAGGTTGGGAGGGAGCATTGATGTATTATTGATTGATGGACAATCAATTTTCAGTTCAAAAAATGGTCCAGGATGAGCAGATTCTTTCTAGTTCGGAAAGTGGATTGAGATTTCTGATGGACAAACATTTTTCAGTTTGAAAAATGGTCCAGTTTGCTGATGTACCATAGAAAACGACTTCCCATTGTGGTTAACATGAGAAGTGGTCTAGGAAAATATCTCTTATTGAGGGTTACTCAAGAAGACTGGCCCACCTTGCCGGACAACGATTTCCCATTGTGGTTAACATGGGGAATGGTCCGTTTTGGAGGTTGGTGCAGGATAGTCATTTCCTTTGGAAATGGTCTGGACAATCATTCCTTAGGGAAGATTCATTCTCTCCATGTTGCACTTTTTTTAGTGTAGGAAGAATGGCCCAGGGTGGGGAATGGTTCAGGTTCAACAATTAGGGACAAACATTCCTTAGGGCAGACTCATTCTCTCTAGGTTACACTTTGTTTAGTGTTGGAGGAATGGCCCACGGTGGGGAATGGTCCAGGCTCAAAAATCAGGAAAGTTATTCTTCCTTGCTTGTCCAGATAGCTCATCATTGATGTATTACCTTTTTGAGGGAAGATACTATTTCGAGATCTCATAGATGTGAGTGGAAGAATGGCCGAGATCATTCAATTTATATCATAACATTTTTTTTGTGCAGGTTGATATCAGATGATTGTTATGAAGACCGTATGTTTCTAAACAATAGATGTATACTACTGTGGTGGATGTGTTCCACTGTTTGATCAAGTATCTGTGTGATACTTGGTGTGGTAGTATCCATAGTTGTGTACTACTATGGATAGACATAGTTGTGTTCTATTGAATGATATTGTTCTAATTTACTTGAAGACTATCAGCAGTGTTGAAAATGATTATCAACTAGATGGATGATTAATGGACAGAGATTTCCCAGACAGAAAATGGTTCAGAACATTTATTCTTCTAGATTAGAAGAATGGTTCTTGTGTCACTCTATGGAGTGAGAATCGTGTCTGATTACTCAGATAGAGTATGGTTTCGAGAGATGATGCAGTTGATGAGACTGATGGTGATGATGGTGCTCATGATCTAATCATGAGATAGTCTATACAACTATGTTGATGCTACCGGGTGAATGGTATGTTTTGTGCTCAAGACCATTACCTATAATACCTCTGTATACAGGAGGGAGTGTTGATATTATGGTACCTGCGGAAGGTATTTACCTCCACGTGTAAACTTGATGAGAATAGAATACTCCGGGAAGCAAGAAGAAACCCTAATGAGGTTCCTAATAACCCTAGAAGACATGTCGGCTCAAGAAGATAACTTGTATTAGATTATTAGCCTCCAAGAGAAGAAGTTGACCAAAAGAAATAATATATACTAAACAGACAAATACCCAGAATGAGAAGTCGGCCCAGAAAATTAGCCAGAATTACTATAAATACAAGAGGCCAGTCTTCATTCTGGCAAGAAGTATCAGAATTGCAGAGAAACACTTGTGCGCATTGCAGTGCCGAGTTTTGTGCACAGGTTTGGAGGAGAGCTGCCATTGCAGCTGCTGCAACTAGCAGATCACGCTTGGCTTGGAATATCTCTTGGTTAGGGTTTGGACTATCTGATCATCTCTTGTTGGTGCATTATCTTTGGGGAAAGGAGCGCTACCCTTTGTTTGGCTATCTAGCCTAGGATTTTCTTCCGGAGTGATTCTCTGTCAAGGTTAAGGTGCTCGGAGGGTAGCTTCGGCCTATGGTTGGGTGACAATAGTGATATTGTCAATGGTAAAATGAGCACATCCATTATATTCTAACATATCACTCATCTCAAACTCTGATGCAAGTCCTAGCTTGCACTCAACTATGAGATCCTCAGCTCTAGTGATGAACAAATCATCCACATATAAGATGAGAATAAGCGTGTCCTCACCTCTAATGATGAAATAGAGGTTAGGATCAACATATCTCTTCTCGAAGCCCATCTTAAGCAAGTAAGTGTCTATGCGAGAGTACCAAGCTCGGGGAGCTTGCTTCAGTCCATAAAGTGCCTTTTTCAAAAGACACATGCGAGTCTCCCTGTCACTCACCTAAAATCCCTGTGGATTCTCTATGTACACCTCCTCATCAATAAATCCATTCAGAAATGCAGTCTTCACATCTATCTGGTGAATGCTCCAAACTATCTCTTATTCTATGGAAATGATACTCTTGATGGAGGTGTATCTTGAAATTGGTGTAGAAGTCTCGTCATAATCGACTCCCTCAATCTGAGAGAAGCCTCGTGCCACAAAACAAGCCTTTTGTTTCTCAGTGCTACCATTTGCAACAATATTGGTCTTGTACAACCACATGGAAGTCAAAAATGACTTCCCCACTGGCCTCAGAACCACATCCCATAAATCATTGTGCATAATGAAGTCATACTCCTCTAGAATGGCATCTCTCCAGAGCTACTGTTCCACTTCCTGCTCAAATTTCTATGGATATGTATCCCTTATACTCATCACTAGTGCCAAATATAATCCCAATATGACTGGAGGTCTCCTCTCTCTGATCTGGCTCTTAGGATCCCCTACATTCTCTCTGGCCTCCTTTAGGGTCTCCTGAAACCATCTAGGTCTCCTCTTCCCTAAAGTTTTCAATGAAGAAGTAAGGTCACTGGGCCCAAGAGTGACTGCCTCAGGACGCATCTCAATACTATGAGATCCTGAAGACTGTGCCCCATATGACTGAACATGCTCTGACTGTGACCCTAAAGTTGTGCATGGTGACCCTGTCACCCCTGATACTGGTGTACCTGAAACTTGAGGTTGTGCTCCATCTGTCACTACAATCATCGCCTCTGCATCATCCTCAACTCTGAATCTTGACTCAAGATATCTCTGAAAATCCCTATCCTCCTCAAATATGACATCTCTACTCACCACCACTCTCCTAAGTGGTGGATTGTAGATGCGATAGGCTTTGGACACCTCTGAGTATCCAACTAGAATCCCCTGCTAGGATGTGGGGTCTAGCTTTGTCCTCCTCTCCGAGGGGACATGAGAAAAGGTCAAGCACCCAAAGATCCTGATGTGCTCGACATTGGGCCTCCTACCAGTGAAGGCCTCCTCAGGATTCATCTTCCCCAATATCCCATGAGGGATCTTGTTCTGTAGGTAAATTGCAGTAGTACATGCCTCTGCCATAAGTACAAAGGCAAACTCTGATCATGCATCATGGATTTCACTGCACCGGTAATGGCTCGGTTCTTCCTCTCGCCAACCTCGTGCTGTTGGGGGTTGTAGGGTACGATAATCTATCTTCTAATTCCATGCTAGGCCCAAAAGTCTACAAACTATCTTGAAGAATACTCTCCCCCATTATCCGACCACAAAACTTTGATCCTCTCTCTCGATTGGTTCTCCACAAGAGCTCTGAAATCTTAGAACCATGTGAAGAACTCACTCTTGGCCTTCAGGAAATAGATCCAAGTCTTCCTCAAGTAGTCATCAATAAATGTGAGATAATACTCACAACCAGTCAAGGACCTTTGAGTCATGGTCCCACACATGACCGTGTGTACTAAATCCAATATCCCAGCTGACCTAGTGTCACTGATGGGGAATTATGCCTTGGTAAACTTACCAAGCACACACCCTCTGCAAACATCCTGATGCTCTGTACTGATTTGTGGCACTTCGGTCACAACCTCTCTCATTCCTCCGAGAACTCCATGATGTAGGTGGGACATCCTATGATGCCATAACTCACAACTCTGTCTGCTACTGTCGCTTCTCGCTGCCAATGCATGAAGAGGCTAAAAAATAAATATGAACAGTTTCCCATCCCTCACTCCAATCACTTGTCCTGACGCAAGTGAAGACCCCGAGGATGAATGAGTACCTCAGTGCCTCTGAATGTCACCTCAAGACCTCTATCCTAGAGGGTGTAAACTGAAATCAAATTCTTCTTCAACCCAGGGACATAGAGAACGTCCCTGAACGATATAGGTGGCATGCTATCTCTCCGAAAGGTAATTGTGCCAATCCCAACAACTCTGACCAATGTGTCATCTCCAAGAGTAATCTCAATCATGACCTCAGTGTCTTTGAGATCAGTAAAGTGCTCTCAAACTCCAGTCATATGGCTTGAAGCCCCACTGTCAATATACCAAATACTGGGTGCCATCTCAATTGAAGTGCAACATATGATGAAAGCACACTCTCTCTGAAATTGTGTCTAAAAATCTGCCTCCTCTACTGTAGCTACGGTACCACCCTTCTTCATCTTCTTGTTAGGTCACTTTCCAGTATAGTGCTCTAAATTCTTACAAAAAAATCACTTCACTTTTCTCATATCTCTCCTCTGACCACTTCTCTAACCACTTCTTCTCTCTCCTCCACTCCCCTGTGGTGGGGCCCCAAACTTGGGACCCTGCCGACCCCCACAACCAACCTTCTTCTTTCCATTTTCCAAAGAGAAATATCCTCATCACCCCGACCATACTGTTTTTGTTGCTTCTGCCACTGTCCAGAAGCCTCGTCTACAAGCCTAATCTCCTCCTGGACGAAGTCATCCCACATCCTCTCCCATGTAGGCATGACCTTGCTGGAACTATGCCACGTACAAATGGACCCCACAGCTTGGTGAAGCTATTCATATCTTGCCTCAACAAAGATTTAGGATCAACAACCTCTCTGGTGGCTCCAATATCATCTCTAATCTGAGTGTAGCGACCAAGGAATGAAGTTACCGACTCATCCTTGAGCATGCGAATGCCCCTGAGTTGGTCATGAAGAACCATTTTCCGGTTCTCATTGGAGCTCTCATACAAATTACATAGAGATGAACACATATCGTATGCATAAGTCTTCCCTGTCAAATGGGGTATGATATGATCACAAATTTCATCACAAATGGTCCTCTTTTCCTTGTTGTTCCTTTTCCCAAACTCTACCAACAAGATGGGGGCAGTGGCAAGAAGCACAGGAACATGTGCCTCGACTATGTTCCATAGCTTGAGGTCCTCTAAGACAAATACCATCCTCGCCTTCCAAGGTGACCAATTTCTATCCCCAACTAGCCTCTCCTCAAATCGCATGTGAGATGCTGACATGTATTCCAAACTTCACTCCCAACTGATGCTCAAAATTCCAAGGAAAATGCTGCCTCACTCCTATCAACACAGGTGTGAAAAGACACAAGCGTAATATGGCCTCACTCCTAACAAAATAGGTGTGAAAAGAGGTCAAGTCAAATCAACCACATTCCTACTCCATAGGTGTGAAAAACTTTTGATGACAAAGTGCCAAAATTGCCCAACTGTCCTCTACAAAAATATGTCCTCTAACAACCACTGAACGAGTCAATGGCTGTCCACATAATTTTGCCAAGAAGATGTATATGACAGCCAACACATGTGCTATCCAAACTGCTCAAAATTTCAGCCACCTCAGTTCTGATACCATGAATGTTTTCAGGTCCTATAAAGCTTGCCAACTGGGTCTGTCCTCGACCACATATTGGATCTAGGTTTCAACTGTTATGTAAATGTTTTGCTTCTGTTTTAGGACAACCAACAATCCAAGAAATTTTTGTTGATTTGTTATGGTTGTACTTGCAATTTTAGGTGCTCTAGCATGTAGTTTTAGTAACTAGAAGTTAGCACATGCATACTAAAATAAATACAACACACCTAAAGATATTTACAGATGAAAATAAGAATATCTAAAATACTAACACACTTAATTTTGTACACAAGTATTTTTGGTCAACATGACCCTGGATAAAACCCCCCTGGGGAAAACCAGTTTGGGATATATGTCTATATATGAGGAAAGCAGATGGTGGAATACAACAAGTACAAAATATAGATTAACCTGATACAATAGCAGCTTAATCCAAGATGAAATACAAGTCCAAAAGAACCAGGTGTGTCCTAGGAAGGTGCGCCTCCATACAAGTTCTCAAATCCACTGAAACTTCTCCAGAAGCAAATTGTGAGCTCAGAATAGAAAACCCCTCCACAAGAATGAATCTCTATTGGATGACCTCCCTTTTCAACTGATCTCATTGCAATATGATGGGTAGAAGTCCTCCCCACTACTGATGCACCCTCCTCAACAAGTGCACCCTCCATAGTAATGAAACCTCCTCAGTAAATGAACCAAGCTATATGCTGAATGCCTCCCTCCATGAAAGCATACACCCAAGCTCAAGCAACCTCATGCAACAAACCTCATCTCCAAGCTCCCTCTCTTCCTCTCCAAGTGAGCAAATGAAGTTATGATCTCTCCTTTACCCTTTTCACCCTCCTTGAACCTCCATAAGGAAACCTAAGAAATCAATGGCCGAGATCTTCCCATCTCCCATCTAATCAAAGGTTGAGATCACTCAAAAATAATCTCACTCAATAACCCACTTTGGGTTAAATTCCCTAAGTTCACTTTATGTCCCTAATTCACCCACAAAGTGAATTAATAGTCATTTTAGGCATAAATGACTAAATTTCACTTTTGACTTAAAACTCCTAAGTCAAAGTGAAATTAGACATAAAGTACAAGGCACAAAGTGTATAGTACATCCCACATGTGTCTAGGAGAGCATAAGAACATGGGGAACACCTCCCAAGGTACAAAACTCAACAAGTTAGCCTATGGATACTGGTGGTAACCATATGACATGGGAACACCAACAAGACCATATCTAGGTTACGATGAAATGGAAGAAATAGATGGTTCTCCCATATACGGTGGCTGTCCGAGTTGTCCACCCATGTAAGGTGGCTTTATTGATTTTACACCCATGTACTATGATGGAAGTTTTACATACAGTGATTGACCTGATGGTCCCCCCCATGTATGGCAATTGAAGGCTGGTTGCATCAGAATCATGGGGTTTCCGGATTGACAGGGAAATGTTCCTTGCGGAGGAATGCCCGTCGGATTGTGTTGACCCCACAAAGGGTTAACAACTCAAGGAAATAGTTGTCCAGGATACATGCCATTGGTAGTAGGGATATAATTACTAGCAGGAGTGGCTTTCCCCCAGGCTTTTTGATGTTGAAACCATGTAGGTTTCCCTCAAGTATAAACTTTCCATGTAACTGAAGGCTTCCCCCAGTTGAAGGTTGGCCTCCCATTGAAGATTGACCTCTAATGTAGTGCATAATAATCTATGATGTATGATATGAAATCTCAGTAGCTTGTATAACCGTCATTGTGTGAATGACTTGATTTTTGACCATCTGACCGATGGGACGACCAAGTAAAGAAATTGGTGTGTGCATGTGTGGAAATAGTGAATCAGGAATATTACCCGATCCATGTGAAAAAGGAGATGTATTTGAAAGTGGTTGATTTGGGGTTACCTGGGTCAATGATGTTTCCAGTAAATATGAAGCACCAACAATATCAACTACAATATTTGTGGAAAAAGATGAGTTCCCATGTCCTTCAAGAAAACCAAAAAGTGACAGGTTCACGCCAAAAGATTGTGTAGTGGTGGGACTGGGCAATAATCTATAAGAAGAATATGAATCAAAATATCTCAAAGATGGTGGATCAGTGAGTGGTTGGCCAAGTGGACCAGTAAACAAATGATTCACGTAAGATGCAAGGATTTCTGCGAAGGTTGGTACTGATTATTCTATGTGATGGCCACTTCTAGGAGCTATGCTCCTGGTCTCATAAGTTTGATTTGTGATCATTACTTCGTAAGAAATATTGTTTCGAGGTTCCCGAATGTCAGGTTCCATACCTTGTATATTTTTAAATCTTTGATCCTAAGGCTGACTACGAAAGTCAAAGAAACACACTCCTAAGAAAACTAAAAGAAATTAACCAAGCAAAATTAGGCTCAAGGATCTTCCAAAGATGGGATATCAATCCGCCAACGAAGAAATGAGAATAAATTACCCCGACCTCCACATAAAAACCCTTCTTAGTGAAAGAAATCCTTTCTTTCATGGGATCAACCTCCAAGGGTACTGAGAGTGTGATACAGTGTCTGCTCTAGGTACCATGGGAACCCCCCCACACTCAACTCTGTAGATACCTAGGAAAGGATACTAAGGTTACCAACTTGCAGTCAACCTCCGAGTGGGTACAATCGACAGTCAAGACTGAACGTATGGGAAGGATATCAAAGTCCAAAATTCTTTGAGAGGACCAAGGACAGGTGGAAAAATAGACCCTATAGGACCTCGAATGGATTTGGATTTCACGAAGCACCAAGACTAAATGAGTCAGTGACACTTCAAGAAGGACCCCCAGTAAACGCTCTTTCTGATACAATTGGTCAAGCTTTGAAGGGGTGATCTCCGCTGCTCTTCCACACATGACCTCCTGTTTAGCCCCTGTGTGAGACGGGGTTCTCGACTATGCTTATATGAAAGTTGGATTTGTACACTCTTTAGTGATCTACAATATATTTAGTAGTCATGGACAATTTACTCACTTTTCCTAGTCCAAAGACCCTAATCCTGTGCTATTGTTGGTGTGATAAAACCAAAAAATGTTCTAGTTGATTTTATTAGTGCGTGGTTGATTTTAATGGATTTTTACTCAATAGGTTCATGAAGATGAAACTGATGATGTGTGAGAGACTCAACTCCAATAGAATGAAAAAGAATGATATGAAATTCATTCTTCTTGATGAATTCTATGTATGTGAAGGAGAAGAGTTCTATTCTTCTTAACATAAGAAATCACTCAAAACTATGCAACTTTCAATTTCCAGGATCAAGATGATGCCAAACTACCAAGCGGATGTTTCCAAAAAACGAAATGCACATGAAAAACTCTCTTTTTCCAAACATATACCAAAAAAAATTCCTAAAGAATGCAAATTTTCTTTGTTTGATAATGTATGGAAGGATATATGCAAAGTTTTCATCTTCTTAACTTTCAAGTGAAATGAAAGAGATCTATGTTTGATACAAAGAAGTACGAGGAAAAAAAAATCAAACAAAGTGCACTCAAATAATGATGGGAACTGAAAGAAAACAAGTGTGCAATAACTTGTTCAATCAAGGACTCAAAGATGCAAACAGAAAGAAGACAAACACTCATGAATATCCTCAAACAATGAGTAGCAAGAAACAACATTCAAGGCTAGGTTGTGGTAAACAAGAGAGTCTTTATTATCCATAAAAGAGAGATGTTTCAAATGAAGGAAAAATGGCTCAAAACCAAACAACCTTTTCAAAACCTAGTTGATAAAAACTATGCACCATAAGTGTCACAAACCCTAAGTTGATTCTGGGTTCAATCCCTAGTGGAGTCACCATTTTTCTTTTGTGAGAAATATTACCCTGCAGACAGGCTAAGCGCCCCTTTGGACTAAGACTTCTATCCGTGGTCCAAAGACATAAGTGAACAAGTGGTTACTACTTTATCTATAGATAAAACTCAATCAATCAAGCAAGAGAGAAGAAGAATGATGTGGCATACCTTGTTGCGATGTTTGTTGACGCAAACCCCCTACCTCTCCCAGGGTATGCGCAACCTCCCAGTCTAGGATCGATCTAATATGGAGCCGAATTGACTCTTAGGGATTCTGTTGAGCCTAAAAACTAGTTAATAGAGGCCCCTGTTTTCTCTATGTGCAGGTTCTTTGAAACCCGCGAGCGCTTTCCTGGCGCTTTTTCCTTTTAAAATTTTGAAATACAAGCGCTAGCTCCATTTGCTGGCCCCCCTTCCTCATATGACCCTAGGATGTGACCCATGTATTAACTTAAGAAGTGATAAGGCTTTGGGCTTCAAAACTCTTGGCACCCAACACTACTTCGATCTCCCGAAGTACTATGTAGCCGAAGCTACAGATTAGGTGCCACATATCCCCCTCTTAACCAACAGTCAGGATGCATCCTTTCCTTCAGGATTTGGGAAAATTCTATTCAAAGTTCCCTTCTCCCATTTCTTCTGGAGTAATCTTCCCCCAAACTCCACAATATTATGACACTTGTCCATGACAAATCAATGATCGCGATTGAACTCCACCTTCGAGATTCGAGAGTTCTTACTCCACTACATAGAATTGCTTCTGGAGTGCCTCTCCTATGAAGTGAGGACCTCGTACCACATGTCCTCCTTGGATCCAATGATCGAGATTTATTTGGCCCTTCAGGACTTTGACAAAATGGTCCTTTTCTCCTCGCAGAGCTCACGAAGCTCTAGCCTCCCAGACCTCCAAATATGTTGACACTTTACCACTTTGGAATGAACGGTCATGATTTTCCCTCCTCTTCGGGACTTCGACTATCTCGAATCCTTTACACTATTTTAACCTCCGAATGCAATAAGTGCCGAAGGATCCTTAAGTATATCCTTCATGCAACTGTCCTAGATTTGATGATTGTTATCACTCTGGCGATCTCCCGCTAGGTCTCCACCGTAGGTTCTTCAAAATATTCCCTTCAAGGGATTATTGTCGTTGATCCTCCTCAACTTAAATTTCCTAGGTATATGAGACTTTTGTCTTCCCTCTGTGTGGTTCTTTTGAACTTAAAAATGTTCAGACTTAGAATTTTCTAAGTCTTTTCTCCTTGATGATTATGGTTTCTATCTCTCCTGAGCTTGTTCCTCCGATTTTTTAAAGCCTTGGGCACACTCTTTTCATCCTTGGAACTCTTCCACTTGACTATTCTCCTCTGGGACAAAGAGTCTGAGAAAAACTCGGCCTGCACACTCCTTGCATGGGTCTGTTCTTTCTCTTTACTACTGCTATCAAAGATCCAATGTTATCTCTCCTGAGATTCTTTGAGTTAAACTTAACTCTGTCAATGCACTCCTTGCGGATAAGATGCACTCCTTGCACAAGCTATCAGAAGAGAAACAATTGAAACTTATTCTAACTCCACAGATTCATGTATTTAACCACAAAATTCATTCACAAGCACAAGAACAAGTATAAACAAAGAATTTAAATGAGCAGAAGGCCTACCATTCATTCAGATAGACACATAAATCAACAACAAAAAACATTTGGATCAAATATTTTCTATTCTATTCATTCAAGTGATAATATACATAGATACAGGTAGTCCTCCACTGATCCTTCAACAACTTATACAATGCTCTCTGGCTCTCAACAACAATAGTTCTCTCTCTCTCTCTCTCTCATAAATGAAAACTATCACAAATAATCAACAACCGTACTTTGGCAAATAATACAAGCATATATACAAGAGGTGATTCATCGAGCTTTCCCCCCCAACAACCTAAATGATATCCTATCGGGATTTATGAATCCACCTACCAAGGACTAAGAAGTTAACAACATTTACAAAAAATATAAGGGCTAATGCGCAACCTCTGTACAATACAACCTTTACATTAAAGTGATATTGATCTGAGAGGATCTTTCAGGATGGCCTTAGCCTCCAATCATTAATTACATTTATTTTCATAAAATTTCAAATTCAAAAAGGTTCACTCTCCTTTGTAGAATCCAAATCAGCTCCATATATGCGCCGGTTGATGTGTTGTTCTCTATCCTATCCTCCTGTTTTAATGCTGATGTAGATGCTCCCACATCATACTCCTCTGGCCAAAATTTCATGGCTTCCTGTCCATGAGCTTCTGCAATATCTTTCCTTTCTTTGAAATGTATGCTTTACTTACCCATATGGAATCTTCGACTGGATGGCCTTTCCACTCCACTAGGTATTCAAAATAAGTCTTTCTTCTGGTTCTTTTGCCAATCCTCTGATCTATAATCTTCTCCATCCATGGCTTCTCCACTATAGGATTTTTTTTCCCATATGATGTCCTTCTGATCATCTGATCCTCCTATTTCATCTTCCCTGTAAGGATACATGCCTGCAACATTAAAAATAGGCGATATTTCCACGTTGTTTGGCAGCTCTATCTCATAAGCATTTGCTGCAAAATTTCTAAGGATCTTGCATGGTCCTATCTTTTTCATTTTCATTTTGTTATATGTCCCCCTTGGGAACCTTTCCTTCCTTAGGTGTGATAAAACTTGGTCTCCCACTTCAAATTGAAGCTCTCTCCTATGCTGATCAACTCTATATTTCTACTTCTTGCTGTTGTCTTGCAACTACTCCTTGATATCACCGTGAAGTTTCTACATCTATGCAGCAAAATATTCAGCTCCCGCAATTCTAAATTCATTCTTTCCCAAATATATTAGTTTTAATATCCATCTTGGTTGCATTCCATACACTATCCAAAATGGAATTCTTCCTGTGCTCCTATTTGGTGAATCATTGTTTGCAATTTCTTCTTGTGGAAGAATCTGATCCCACTAACTATGGTGTTCAATGTCTAAAATGCTCAACAAATTTCCCAAACTTCTGTTTATCACCTCAGTATTTCCATCTGTTTGAGGATGGTATGTTGAACCGAAGGAGAAATTTTTCCCCAATTTCTTCCACAACATTCTCCAAAAATGACCTACAAGCTTGGTGTCCCCGTCCGAAACAATGCTCCTGGGAAAACCATGAAGTCTCATAACTTCTTTGAAAAACTTACCGACTATGTGTGTTGTATCATTAGTATTTTGGCATGGTATAAAATGTTCCATCTTGGAAAATATGTCAACTACCACAAATATGGAATCACTTCTCCTCTAGGTTCTTGGTAATCCCAATACGCAATCCATGCTGATAGCATCCCAAGGCCTGTCTGTTATAGGCAATGGCGGATAAAGACCAATATTCTGTTGTCTTCCTTTTGTATGCTAGAAAATTCTTCATTTGTTCACAAATTTGTTCACTTCAGATCTCATACCTGGCCAACAGTGTGAGGAATTCAGCTGTGCATATGTTTTTTCATGGACAAAATGTCCTTCTAGGCCTCCACTATGCTTGTCTTTCAATAAATTGTCTCTCATTGAGCATTTTGGTATGCACAATTTTCTCCCTTTGAAAAAAATTCCATCTTGAATCAAATATTCCATCCATGGGCTCCTGTCCCTTAGAAAAGGATTTGCACATGCTTCATCAGATTATTTGAAATATGCATATTCACCATACATTTCCTTAAGGTGTTCAAACCCTAAGGTTTCCACTTGAAATTCCTACATAATAAGGTACCTTCTACTCAAAACATCTGCAATGTTATTTTCACTCCCACTGATATGCTTGATGACAAAAGTAAAATTATGCATAAACTATACCCACTTTGCATGTCTCTTATTCAAATTCTCTTGTATGGTGATGAACTGTAGAGCTTGATTATCACTGTACAACACAAATTCCTTGGGATACGATAATGCCTCCACTTCTTTAAGTCTTGAATCACTGTATAAAACTCTTTATCATATGTGGAGTACTTATTCTTGGTATCATTCAGCTTCTCACTGAAATATGCAACAGGTCTTCTATCTTGACTTAAGACTAGTCCAATTGCTACTCCACTAACATCACACCTTACCTGGAAAGTCTTCATAAAATCTGGTAAGATCAGAATTGGTTGTTCTGTTATCTTATATTTCAATGATCTAAACCCTTTTTCATCTTCTTCTGTCCAATTGAAAGACTTATGATCTTTTTTTATAGTGTCCAATATGGGTGCACATATGCTACTAAAATTTCTGATAAATTTCCTATGGAAACTTGCTAAACCATGGAAGCTTCTTACCTCAAATATACTCCTTGGAGATGGCCAATCTATGATTGCTTTCACCTTTTCTGGATCCATATTCAACTTGTTTGAAGAGATTACAAAACCCAAATATTTGAGTTCTGTCTTCATAAAAGAACACTTCTTCAGATTTATCAACAACTTCTCTTGCTGTAGCCTCCTCATCACTAATGTCAAATGCATTAAATGTTCTTCTTCAATTCTACTGAAGACTAGTATATCATCCAAATATACAATCACAAACTTACCTATGAATTCCTTAAGTATTTCATTCATAAATCTCATGAATGTGCTTGGGGAGTTCGTTAATCCAAATGGAATAACAAGCCACTCATATAAACCTTCATTTATCTTGAATGTTGTTTTCCGTTCATCTCCCTCTCTCATCCTTATCCGATGATAGCCAATTTTCAGATCTATATTAGAAAAATGACTCGCTCAACTTAAGCAATCCATCAAATCATCCATTCTGGGTAAAGGAAATCTGTACATAATGGTTGTCTTGTTGATGGCTCTAGAATCTATGCACATTCTTCATCATTCTTATGACTCAATACAATTGGTATTTCACATGTGATTAATCTCTCTATGACTAAACCCCTTTTTAATAGATCTTGGACCTGATTCTTGACCTCTTCATTCTCTTGAGGTGTCAACCTATATGCTTCTTTGTTTGGAAGACTTTCTCCTGGAATAAGATCAATGTGATGACTGATGCTCCTAATGGGTTACAATGAGAAAGGTAACTCATCCACCTCTATATCAACAAAATTTTCCAGTAGTTCCTGAATTTATTTAGGCATATCATCCACAATAGTGCTGGTAAGGATGACTCTAGGATTTCTCACTACAACAAACTGCATGTCCTATTCTTTCTTGAATTCATTCAAGATCTCCTTCCCACTCATGAGAAGTATGCTTGGGATGGCTTCTTCCTTCACATTCTTATCCTCTATTGGAAACAACATTTGTGTTTGACCATTCTTCTCAAGTGTATAAGTGTTTTTCCTCCCATCATGCGTGACATTTCTATCAAACTGCCATGGTATTCCCAACAGAACATGACAAACATCCATGGGGATTACATCACATAAAATTTGATCTTTGTATCCTCCTATTTTAAATTCAACTTGGCACTGTTTGTTTACCATTACCTGGTGTCCTTTTTGCAGCCATGAAACTTTATACAAATTTGGAAGTGCAATAGTCTCCAACTCCAGCTTTTCCACCATCTTTGTGTACACTAGATTATCAATTATCACCTTGCAAACTCTGTCCTTGGTCTTGCAAGTAGTCTTGAACAAACTGTTTCTTTGAACTGGTTCTTTTTCCACCACTTTCTCTGGTTTCAAGAGAACCTTCCTCATCATGAGGGATTTTCCGATTTTCCATCTTCAATAGCTTCTGCCTCAACATTGCTCCTCTGTGCTTCAGAAATGTGAGCTTCTCCTCCTTCTTTATTTTTCTCGGGGAATTCCCAAGACATATGCCCTGTCTTTCCACATGCATAGCATCTTATCTTTCCCCCTTTGACTCTTCCTCTTCCTCGAGGAAAACAATTACTTCCACCATACTATCTCCCTTGGGAACTTCCTCCTCTATCTATATGACTGTGAAAATTTCCAGGCTCATCTTTGGGCTTTTGAGCCTTGTCATGAACAATTCCTTTACCCATGGTTGGGATTCTTTCTCTACTTCTTTGGATTTTATTTCTTGCCAATTTCTCTTCTTCTTTCAGGGCAACCTGATAAGCATCTTCAACTGTCCTCATAATCACCATGCTGATTTCATCCTAGATTTCATATCTCAGGCTATTAATGTATCTGGAAACCTTCTCTTCATCACTTTCATGGTGACCAACTCTGATGTTCATCCTATAGAACTGTTCTGTGTACTCTTTTATTGTCAAACCCTTCTGTCTTAGGTTCTGTAGTCTCCTAAACTTATTTATTTGATAGTATTTGAGTATGAATTTAGCCTTTAGCTTGGCTACCGTTCTGTCCCAGCTTTTAATTTTCTGTTTGCCTTTGCTTCTTCTGTGTAATATTCCAGATATAAAATAGCAAATAGAACATAAATAATTATCTAGAAATGGAAGATGAACACAAATATAACCATAACAATACCACAATAATACGAAAATGATACCAGAATAACACCAGAAAGAGCACTTTGATTACTGAGAGAAATGTTCACTTGCCTCTTCAAGGGGGCAACCTCCAGCAGAGCAGAGCTCTATTACAATAATATCCAAGACAAAAGTTCTCATACCCTCGACTGCTATTTGTACTAAATATGTCTATCAAAATAACAATCTAGAGGAAGATCCTTCTAGAAGTGAAAGCTTCCATTAGGTATTCTTACATTGGACTTATTCTTCCTTATTTCCAGGCCTTATTAATATTGACCTTTATTACATGGAAATATATTATTCTACCTACGTGAGGGGTTAGGTCACTAACATGTCCACCCTCTTAAAAACAACCTGGTCCTCAAGGCTTGAGATGAGGAAATTGTTGTAAAATGGTAGCTGGTTCCCAAGTGGCATCTGTTGGAGTTGTATATTTCCACTAGATTAACACTTCCTTGATGGTTTGATGATGTAGAAAATGCTCACGCTGGTCCAAAAATGCTTGTGGCTGTAGCCAAATGGAGACTTCTTCCTCGAACTCGGGAAGGTTGGTTTGAGTTTGGCACTTAGTTCCAATTACCTTCTTTAAGAAAGAAACATAAAAAACATGATGGAGCTTATCATGACTGGGCAAATATAACTGATAGGCCACCTATCACACACACTTGAGAACTGTATAAGGACCATAAAATTTTGGCGCTAGTTTCTGACAATGGTCAGCCTTGAGGGTATTTTGATTGTAAGGTTTCATTCGAAGAAAAACATGATCCCCTTCTGCAAATTGACGTTTAGAGCAGCCTTGATCCACTTGTTTCTTCATTTGATTCTGGGCCATGACCAAATTCTCTTCGAGGGTACATAGAATAGCCTCTCAAAATGTAAGCGTTTGGTCAACCGCTTGGACCTTCGAGACACCTAGAAAATATGAGAGAACTGAAAGTGGATTTTGTCCATATACCACTTCAAAAGGAGTCATGTGGGTAGTTGTATGGTAAGACGTGTTGTACCACCATTCAACTAGTGGTAGCCATTAAGCCCACTGATTTTTCCTTTCCGATGAAAAACACGTCAAATATGTTTCCAAAAAATTGTTGACAACTTCATTTTGACCATCAGTCTAGGGATGATAAGCTATGCTAAGATGCAATTGGGTGCCTTGGAGCTTGAGCATTTATTTCCAAAAATTACTGGTGAAAGTTGGGTCACGATTAGAAACAATAGAATGCGGCATGCCATGAAGCTTGAAGACCTGATCCATGAAAAGTTGAGCCACAATGGATGCAGTAAATGGGTGTTGAAGAGCACAAAAATGAGCATACTTGGAAAGATGATCAAATACCACCATGATAACGGATTTATTGCCCGATTTAGGTAAGCATACAATAAAATCCATAGAGATATCCTGCCAAATAGAAGGTGGAATCAGAAGAGGTTGTAGTGTGCCAGGATATTTGACTGTTTCTCCTTGTTGCATTGACACACATCAGATTCAGCCACAAAATTATGAACGTCCCATTTCATACCATCCCAGAAAAAAGAACGTTTGACCCTGTCATAGGTTTTGGTAAATCCGGAGTGCCCAACAGTGGGTGTAGCTTGAAGCTCATAAAGTACCATGGATTTAAGTTTTGACTATTTACTTAAATACAAACGGCCTTTGTATCAAAGCTTATCATTGAGCCAAGAGTACCCTGGGGAGACTGGAGAATTGGACTGCAATTTTTGTATCAGATGCAAACTTTTAGGATCGTGTAGCCATTCATGGAGAACAAATTGAAGACAATATGGTACAATGAAGGAGAGACAAAAAATGGACCCTTCATCTTCATATTTTCTAGAAAGTGCATCCACAACCACATTATCTTTTCCTTTCTTATAAATTATCTCATAATCATATCCAAAGAGCTTAGTCACCCATTTTTGTTTCTCTGGGGAGGAAAGGCATTGTTCTAGAAAATACTTGAGGCTTTGATGATATCTCTTAATTCAGAAGTGTTTCCCCAATAGATAAGAGCGCCAGAGATCCACAACATGTAGAATAGCCAACATTTCCTTTTCATAGATTGATTTGCCCAAATTTCACTCTGAAAATTGTTTTCCAGTAAAGGCCAAATATTGATGCTCTTGCACAAGGATGACGCCAATTCCTTTCCTGGAAGCATCACATTCCAGTAAAAAGGTCTTTGTAAAATCAGGAAGGGAAAGGACTGGAGTGGTGCACATGGCCATATTCAAGGTTTGAAAATCCTAAGAAACTGTTGGAGTCCAAGTGAAAGAATTCCTTTTAAGGAGAGAATTGAGAGGTGCCACAATATTTCCATAATTCTTAACAAACTTGCGATAATAACCTGTTAAACCTAGAAATCCACGCAAGATTTTCAGAGTCTTTGGGTGAGTCCAATATTGCATAGCTTCAATATTTTTAGGATCCACCCTGACACCGACCTTGCCAACAAGATGACCCAAGTACTCGAATTTCGAGGCGCCAAAAGCAAATTTATATTGTTTGAGGAAAAGTTGGGGCTGAGAGAGTAGAGGGAGAACTCAATCCACATGAACAAGATGGGATGTACAGGTTTAACCATAGATGAGGATATCATCAAAGAAAACTATTGCAAAATGATGGAGAAAAGGACGAAAGACATGATTCATGAGGATTTGGAAAGTGGAGGGAGCATTGCATAAGCCAAAGGGCATGAACAAAAACTCATAGTGGCCCTCATGAGTTATAAATGTAGTCTTAGGAATGTATGTCTCTTTCATATAGATCTGGTGGTAGCTAGAACGAAGATCAAGTTTAGTAAGGAATTGGGCGCCACTCAATTCATCCAAGAGGTCATCAATGACATGAATGGGAAATTTGTCTTTAATGGTGAGTTTTTTGAGGGCACGGAAGTCAGGACACATGCGCCAAGAACCTTCTTTGTTAAGGACCATGAAAATAGGAGAAGAGTAGGGGCTTGTACTAGGGAAGATAACACCTGCATTGAGTAGGTCTTGAACAATTTTCTCAATTTCATTTTTTTTGGAAAATGGATGACGATAGGGATGGATATTGGGAGGAAGGATTCCTGAGAGAAGGAGAATGGAATGATAATGAACACCAAAGGAATGAGGGAGTCCACGGGGAGTGGAAAAAACCACTTGATGTTTAGAGAGAATGGATTGGAGGTCCTGCGGAACAGAGGATGTCTCAGTTGCTTGTATGGCATGGATTTGGGAAATAATGTGAGAATGACCTTTTTGAGCATCTTTTCCATGCGATGGGAACTGATGATCTCCGAGGAATCGAAGATGATGCCTTGGAACTTATATTGTCGGCCCTCTTGGTTGAATTGTATGGTTAATTCCTTAAAATCCATGAGAATGGGACCCAAAGTTCTTAACCATTCGAAACCCAACACAATGTCACAACTTCCCATGTCGATAGAAAACATATGAAATTTTAGGTGGTGTTCACCAATTTGGAGATGCACATTTTCACAACGCCCTCCACATTTCATGGACCTGCCATTGGTAATCATGATTTGAAAATTATTGATGGCACAAATATAACAATTATTTTCTTGGGAAATGCAGTGATGAATAAAATTATAGGTGCTTCCACTATAAACAAGAATGATGACCTTCCTATTATTAATGTAACCAATTATCTTGAGGGTTTGGGGAGTAGAGAAGATAGTGAGATAATTTAGGGAAATGACTGGTTCTACTTCTGGAGGGTCTGAGGGAGGGGTCATGTCAGTGGGTTTAGGTGACACAGACACAAAGTGAGCCTCAATATCCCCTGAGATGGCCATAAAAATATTTTGTTCCTTACACTTGTGCCCATGAAAATATTTGTCATCACAATTATAACAAAGGCCTTTGAGTTTTTGTTTAGCCATTTTGTCTCTAGTCAATTTATGGATCTTTAGTGGAGTAGAAGGAGGAGTGGGAGTGACTGGTTTAGTGCGAGGAGGAAAGGAGGGTTTTTGATTTTGAGAAGATACAACCTGTTGTCCTTCCTTATCTCTTTTAGTAGCGTCCACCCAAATCTGAGGCCGAGCCATGAGGACATGGGAATGAATCTCATACTTGAGGCCACTGATAAAACATTCTCAGAAAAAATCATCAGACATGCCCTCTATACGAAAAGATCGCTCAAAAGAAGATATAAAGTCTTCAACTATGCCAGATTGTTTCAACTTTGTCAAACAACCTAAATGGTTGGTGTTAATGTCAAAGCATTCATAAAGCTCTGCCACAAAGTGTGTCCAAGACACATACCCTTGGCAGGCATTTTTTCTCCATTTCCACGATTTCCAACGTTCTTGATCTAGATGGAGAACACCATGCCAGAGTTTGGCCAACTCATCCATAATGCCATACAAAGAGAAATAATGTTCCATTTGAGTTACCTAACTAGTGGGATCCGAGCCATCAAATTTGATCTTATCCACACGCAGGAGGCGCAGGTCACATTGAAAGTGATGGGGCTGAAAATTTTGGGAATGAGAGGAAGTTTCACCTTCGATATGCAAAGGTGGGTCAGATGAGGGAAGATCTGCAGGGATATGCAGCTTGGCTCAGATCATCGTAGTGACATATTCAATCTATGTAGAAATGTCTTGTTTGAGGTCTTCTTTGAGTTCTGTGATTATGGCAGTGATGGAGGAATGCTTGTTTTTATTTATGGTGGTAATATTGGCCCTGAGTTAGCTCACTTCTTGTTGGGTTTCTGTGAAATTAGAGTGCAAGCTATTGAAGCGAGCTTCCAAGTCTTGGCTACAGGTATGGGCCATGATGAAGAGGGAACACAAAAAGGGGTGAGTGGGACCACACAAAAAATGGATTATGGGTGAAGTGTATCACAACGATCAGGGTGACTAGTGGAATCCAATAGGGTAAATCCAAAATAAGGCTTTTGGAAGGGGGTCGGGTCCATGAGAAAAAAGTTTGGCTGAAAAATGATAGGTATGTCTGCAATAAGGGCGAAGAGAGAAATCCAACAGAATATGTATCAAATAATGGTTCCAACAAGATCCAGACTCTTGCAGAGTTATACTTCTACAAAGTTATACTCCGATCTGAAGAATACTGCAGTGATGAAATTCCCAAATGCTTAACATGAAGAAATGTGTAGTAATTTCGCAACCCAAATGCAAGAGACACAATTGCACAGAAATAGATTTTGTCTGTTCTATTTTTGTTTTTGTCCCAAGGGTTGGGGTATTCAAGGGTTCTACAGACAAGGGTTTTCCCTGTGCTATAGCACTTTGATATACGTGTGGGGTCCAAAAATAGTACTCGACCCAATATCTCAGGGAACCAACTAAGGAGGCTAGACTGTGCCCTTAGTCGTACTACCCCACTACCCAGGTACTAGAGAGTATATTCCCGAGTGCTGTTCTCGGTGGCACTATAGCACTCGGGTGATCGATTGGTTTATTTATGGAGGGATTCAAGAGATCTAGGCTGATCCATATACAAGTGCTTTCTGATGCACTACCACTCGAAGGGGTACCAACAAGGGTTATGAGGGTGGCCAACATATGTGCGCTTAAGTACCACTTGTATTTCCTGCATGTATGAATCCTTGACTGCGGGTTTATGCATGTAACGATAGATCTTTGTAGCTTAAAGACGTCGAAATACGTCTTTACCCTGAAAAAAAATTAACCCACAATTTTATGCCGAGGAAGGTGCTCTGATACCACTTGTAATATTCTAGATATAAAATAGCAAGCAAAACATACATAATTAGCTAGAAATGGTAGATGAACAACAATATAACTATAACAATACCAAAATAATACCAAAATGATACCAGAATAACACCAGAAAGATCCCTTTGATTACTAAGAGCAGTGTTCACTTGCTTCTTTGAGGGGGAAACCTCCAACAAAGCAGAGCTATATTACAATAATATCCAAGAAAAAAATTCTCTTACCCTCGATTCCTATCTATACTAAATATGTCTATGAAAAGAACAATCTAGAGGAATATCCTTCTATGAGAAGAAGCTTCTATTAGGTATTCTTACATTGGACTTATTCTTATTTATTGCTAGGCCATATTAATATTGACCTTTATTACATCAAAATATATTATTTTACTTACGTGAGGGGTTAGGTCCCTAACATTCTGTCAACCTACAATTCATCCCACCACAGTTCTACATGTCCTTTTAGCCTTGTGACAACATGTTTTACTTTCTTGTCATCATCGACCTCCTCATAGTCGAATTATTTGTCCATTGCTCTTATCTAGTCCAACAACTCTTCCACATCCAAATTTCCTTCATACATTGGGATTTCCATTTTTTATCTGGCTCCCATTTTTACAACAACTCTCAATAAGCGTTATTTTGCAACATATTCTCCTGCACCACTTTCAACCTCCATTTCTTCACTCTTGACCTCACTAATGTCACCTTCATCTGGTGATGTTCTCTGTGCAGTTTCCATGTCATCTAGACTTGTACAAAGTCTCCACATTTCCTCCTCCATTGCTGGATTCACTACAGGTCTGTTCCTGCGTCTTCTTGGCAACACGATGCTAAGATTTATTCACAAAGATACTAAATTATGTCTCTGATACCACTTGATGCAAACCCCCTACCTCTCCTAGGGTTTGTGCTACCTACCAATATAGGATCGATATAATATGGAGCCAAATTGAATCTTTGGGCCTTTGCTGAGCCCCAAAACCAGTTAATACAAGCCCCTTTTTTCTCTCTATGTAGGTTCTTTTAAACCCATGGGTGCTTTCTTGACGCTTTTTTATTTTAAAATTTTGAAATATAGGCGCTAGATCCCTTCTCTAGGCCCCATTCCTCATATGACCCCGGGCTGTGATTCGAGGCTTAACTCAAGAAGCGCTAAGCATTTGGGCTTCAGGACTCTTGGCACCCAACATTACTCTGATCTCCTGAAGTACTCTATAGCTGAAGCTACATATCAAACACCACGTATCCCCGTCTTAACCAACGGTCAGGATGCGTCCTTGTCTCCGGGTTTTGGGAGACTTCTGATCAACATTCCCTTCTCCCCTTTCTTCTGGAGTAATCTGCCCCCGAACTCCATGATATTATGACATGTGTCCATGGTATATCAATGGTCATGATTGAACTCCACCTTTGGGATTCAAGAGTTCTTAATCCACTACACACAATTCCTTCCAGAGTGCCTCTCCTCCAAAGTGAGGACCTCGCATGATGTTTCCTTCTTGGATCCAATAGTCTAGATTTATTCAGCCCTTCGGGACTTTGGTAGAATGGTCCTTTGATCCTCTCAGAGCTCACAGAGCTCTAGCCTCCTATACCTCCAAATTTATTGACACTTGTCCACTGTGGAACATACACTCACGATTTTTCCTCCTCTTTGGGTCTTCGACTATCCCGACTCCTTTACAGTATTTTAACCTCTGAATGCACTAAGTGCCGAAGGATCCTTAAGTCCATCCTTCATGCAACTATACTAGATCTGATGGTTGTCATCACTTTGGCAATCTCCTATTAGATCTCCATCGTAGGTTCTTCAAACTTTTCCCTTCAAGAAATTACTATTGTTGGGCTTTCTAAGCTTAACTTTTCGAGGTATATGAGACCTCTGTCTTCCCTCTATGTCCTTCTTTTGAACTTAAAAATATTTAGACTTGTAATTTTCTAAGTCTTTTCTCCTCAATGATTATGGTTGCTATGTTTCCTGAGCTTGTTCCTCCAAGGTTTTAAATCCTTGGGCACACTCCTTGCGGCCTTGGAACTATTCCACTTGACCTTTCTCCTCTGCTACAAAGAGTCTAAGAACAACTCGACTTGTGCACTCCTTGTGTGGCTCTGTGCTTTCTCTGTACTACTGCTACCAAATATCCAACATTATCTCTCCCGAGCTTGTCCGAATTAAAATTAACTCTGTCAATGCACTCCTTGCGGACACGATGCACTCCTTGCACGAGTTCTTAGAAGAGAAACAATTGAAACTTATTATAACTCCACATATTCATGTATTTAACCACAAAATGCATTCACAAGAACAAGAACAAGTATAAAAAAAGAATTTAAATGAACATAAGGCCTACCATTCATTCAGATAAACGCATAACTCAACAACAACAAACATTTGGATCAAAGCTTCTCTGTTCTATTCATTCAAGTGATAATATACATAGATACAAGCAGTTCTACATTTCTCCTTCAACAACTTATACAATGCTCTCTATTTCTCAATAACAACAATTCTCTCTCTCTCTCTCTCATAAATGAAAACTATAAAAAATAATCAACAACATTACTTTGGAAAATGATACAAGAATATATACAAGAGGTGATTCATCGAGATTTCCCCCCCAACAACCTAAATGCCATCTTATCAGGATTTATGAATCCACCTACTAAAGAATAAGAAGTTAATAACATTTACAAAAAAGATAAGGCATGATGCACAACCTCTGTACAATACAACCTTTAAATTAAAGTGATATTAATTCAAGAGGATGTTTGGGGATGGCCTCAGCCTCCAATCATTATTTACATTTCTTTTCATTAAATTTCAAATTTAAAAAGGTGCACTCTCCTTTGTAGAATCCAAATCAGCTCCATATATGTGCTGGTTGATGTGTTGCCTGTAGCTTGTCCTCCTCTTTTAATGCTAATGTAGATTCTCTTGCATCATTTGTCCTTGCTTCTCCAATTATTGGGCTTGGTCTCCAATCTCATCAACACAACTGAAGTCCGACAAATAATAGCAAATGAAGTCTTTCTCCTACTCTATATGATTAGACAAAACAAATTTATCTATGAACACTTAAACGAAAATAGACACACACATGTAGAAGACATGAAATTGAAGGAAACAGGCCAAGTTGATATTAATTTGAAAGTAAAAAAGAGGCACTTACAAAGCATGTTTGACGATGCAACACTTCTCCAAGATCTCCTCGTCCAACCCTTGCATGAATATGGACATCAAAATGATGATGCTTCTCCTAAGATCAAAGGTTTGATACTTGTATTATTCCCCCCTTCACCTTGCAAATAACTTTAATATATAGGCTTGAGAGGCTTAACCACCACGAGAAAATGAAGGATATGGTTGAGGTTATGGCTCCTTAAGTTGGGATTAGTGTTGGAAGATTGGTTGTTGTCAATGATGTCAACCCTAGTCATTCGTTTTGGACCGCATGATTGATGAAGGTATTTGGACATGAAGGAAAATGAAAATGTAGATACAACACCCATGGATGGATAATATACATCATGTTGTTTCCGGTGGTATGTGGCATGTCACGTGGATCCTCATGGTTGAGAGAAATGAATTTTTGAAGATGACAAAGTGAATTGAAGAAGGAAGTACATGTAGGCCCTGGAGACAATTAAAGAAAATAATTACAAAATATGAAAGTGTCAGGTCGGCCCTAATGTTAAAAGGAAGTGACCTAAATGTTATAAATAAATATCATTATACATTCATTTGGTACACAAGTCTAATTTCGAAGGAAATCATAAGTAAAGAAGGCCGGATTTCAAGGGAGGATGAAGTCTTTTCTAAGGTATGTTATTTACAGGTCATCTTACCATTTTCACTATAATTTTTTTTTTCTAGAACGATTCATATGGTGACATTGATATGTTATTGAGAAGACATATCAAGGTACCTGTGGTAAAATTTTTAGCTCTTGATTCACTATAATTATGGAGATACACTCTATGGAAGATAGGGTTTTTGACCAGTCCTGAAGCTAGTTAATAAACATGTGTTCCAGGTAAAATAGCCATAACTTCTTCATAGAGAATCCAAATGAAGTGGGACCAATTTCAATGAAAATAATACAGACTGTAGTTTCTTTTGTACTAGTTTCAAAATCGTATGTTAAATATTGAGTGCGGGGCATTCTGTACAAGTTCACTCTTCTGAATAAACCAGAATTGAATAAAGTCTACCATTCTTTCTATAACTTATTTTTGGGGAGGCTTCAAGGAGTGAAACTTGGAGAAGTTCTAGAGAATACATTGAGTAATATTATCTATAGGATCAAATTATTCCATGAATTTAAGAATTGCATAAATTGAATAATTCTCAAGAAGCATTATCAGGTTCTATGTGATGGTTGGTTTATGGTGATGATTTAATGTAAATTTTTATTATCTCTCATATATTCTTGGGTGGAAGGAAGGGGAAAGGATGGAGAGTTCAACCCTCTCTTGATATTGGAGGATTGTATCTTCCTCTTGGAGTTTTATCCCTCCCTTTACATTTGGACGTTGTAGCTACCTTTGGAAGTCATTACTTCCCTTAAACAATAACTATTGATAATTTCTCATATATTGTTCATGGTGTATTGTGGTGTATTGGTGTAACTCTTATACTATTGTTCATTGCTCATTGGATATAATTGAATGGTTTAAGTATAAGTTGAAAAAGGTTTTAAACTATACTTGATACTGATTCTCCCCCTTCTCAGTATCAACAATTAGATCCTACGATATATCCCATAGGGTAGGATTAAACCACAACAAACCTCATCACAAGAGAGCTAGTCCTTAGGAAAAGGTGGGAGATCCCTTAATTTCCTCTAACAATATTGCCCCCCCCGCTAGTTGAAAACATGACACCATCCTATAAAGAGACACTCCTCTAACATGGAAATGAGGGCACCATTCCATGAAGCGGAACTCCCACAACATGTCCAGGGGGCGCTACCCTTCATAAATGCCCAAACAATGATCGATTTTTCAAGAAAAATGTGTGTTTTTGACCTTGAAATGATGGGTTTCTTCCTCTAATATGACTTAGGGGTCATGGAAAATGTATTTCATGGTGTCAAGGGGTTGCGACACTTATAAATGTGAACGCGACACTAGGTAAGGTGAATATGACACTTGCAACAAAGCATGCGACACTTAACAAGGTGCATACGTCACTTTGTGACACTTAGGGTGCGAAACTCAAGTGTGACATTTTGGTGTGTAAAAAAGACCAACATCATAGGATATATGATGACAAGTATAAATCAAATACAAAAATCCACCAATTTACTGATTGTACAAAGTGACATCTACTTTGGGTGGAGTACAAGTGATACCAAATTTGACTCTAGATTAGAAGGGAGAAGAGGTTGGTTTTTAATATTCCATGTGAAAGTGGTGAAGAAGGTCACATGCATACCTAGATTGAGAAAGATAAATTCCTTCCTTGGTTTGCAATACTTGGAGGCTAAGAAAATAACCTAAGTCCATCATTTCAAATTTCTTTTTAAGTCTGGATTTCACATGGTTTAAAAGTTTGGGGTCAATACCTGTGAGGATAAGGTCATCAACTTAAAGAAAACGTATTAAAAAATGGTTTCTTACTTTCTATGTATAGAAATTGGAGTCATAATGACATATAAAAAATATGGTGTCAAAACAAAATCTATCCATTTTATCATACCAAGTTCAAGGATCCTGTTTAAGACCATACAAAGATTTATTAAGGTGACAAATAATGTTGGAGTCATTCTGAACATAGCTAGGATATTGTTCCATGTAAATTTCTTCTTGAAAATCCCCATGCATGAAACAAATTTAACATCCATCTAATGGACCTCCCATTTATGTCACATAGTGAGGACTAGGACAAGGTGGATGGAATTCATTTTGGATACAGGGGAAAATGTTTCATTATAGTCAATGCCTTGAACTTGAGAAAAAACTTGGAAACTAACCAAACGTTATGTCTTTAGACACTTGGTGTGATGCATACTTAGTTATATACACCCATTTTCATTTGACAAGTTTTCTTCCTTTCAAAAGAGGTACAAGATCCCAAGCATTGTTCTCCATTAAGGAACAATATTCTACATTCATTGTTGTGTCCCAATCTGGATGGCCATAAGATTCCACAAATGTTTCTGGATCATGGGTGATCCAAAAGAGAATAGGCTTGTTAGAACTACATACATGTATGACATTGATCTATAGGATTACTTAGAATATCGCGAGCTGCTTCTCATGTTGTATAGACCCATTTGGAAAGCAGTGGTGCTGGTGCAAGTTCATGTTCAATGGACCCAACTGGAGGAAGGTGAGCAAGAAGAGGTCGATTTTCATCCTCACTATAATCATATGAAGCAGAGACCAAAATAGGATTACTAATGAAAAAATTGGAAGAGGATATGGAACAGACATCGAAGATGGATTATTGGCCAAAGATGGCATAAATAATGAATTAGGCTTGCAGGCAAAGAGATTTTCATCAAATTGACGATTTATCCTAATAATAATTTAATTGGAATGAGGGAGATGTCTATAACCTTTGACATCTTCAAAATATCTAAAAAAATGCACTTCTCACTTTTAGGTTGGAATGCTTTATTGTTTCCATCTAAAATGTGAGCCCATGCTTCACTACCAAACACACAAAAGTGAATTACATCTAGTTTAATTTTAGTCATTGTTAGGGTCCTAACCCACACATAGGTAGAACAATATATTCAGATGTAATAAAGGTCAATATTAATAAGGCCTTTCAATAAAATAGAATAAGGCGGATGTAAGAAGACCTAATAGAAGCTTCCGCTTCTAGAAGGATCTTC
>ML788090.1:474203-502074 GCA_009831015.1 Picea engelmannii
ATTTCTTCACCTTCATCAAGAGTCCAAGTAGGATTTTATGGAGGCTTATTTGGTGTAGAAGTTCCCTTTTTGGGTGGCATGTTGGCCAAGTATCACTTTTGAACCTTGATTTTGAGGTGGTTCTGCTAGACAATATTTTTTCTATTGTATCTCCCAATTTTTGGACCTTCTGGGTATGAAACTTTATCTTATTTATTTCTCTGATATGTCTTCTCTTAAATTCCATAGGTCTGATCAAAATTGGATGTGCCAAGTGGAATTTACGATAACTTCCCCACAACTTTCTGATTTTTTTCCTTTCCAGGAGATCTCACTTGTATAGTGTTCCCCGCACAAAATAATTGATCTAAAATTCTGAAACTCGCACCCAAAATACTACAGACTGTCCACGATCCAATGCAACCAGTCCCACACAATTTGGATACTCTAGTAAGACGTTATGATTGTTTTACTTGGAACACCTTCTTGAGACTAGCCAATAGGACTAGTCAGATACCCTATCTTACATAGGGTGTATCTACAAATTTAAGATGACCCAGAAGCTTAACTTTTTACCACATATAAATAACTAATTTCTGTAAATTGCCTCCAGAGTTCAGGGTCTGAAATGTTACAGAAATGTTTTTATAGCGACAATGCTGCAAAGACTCATTTCATGATGATTCCAGAACCCTATCTTGTACAGGCTATATCTCCGAAAGTATAAGGCCTCAGGAGCTAAACTTTGAACCCAACGTACCTTGATTCGTCTGCTAAATACCCTCCAATCCGTTCCTTCTAAAACGTTGTAGAAAAAAAGTTATAGCGAAAATTCCACGATGTCTCAGATGTAGCAGCGAAACCCCAAGACCTTGAGCTTTGATACCATATGTTAAGAACCAAACATCAATATAGCATAGAAAAACCTCAGGAAAAGTACACAACGTCTTGAAAAAGAGATAATTTCAGATAATAAGCCTCTTTGAGGGGGAAACCTCCTTTTACCCCACTTAAATGTTCAAGTACAAGATGATTCAAAATGAAAATGTCTTCTTGGTATATATAGGAGACTAGGAGGTATAATTACAACTAATGGCCTAAAGCCAACATAAATAAAATTACATTACTAATATTATATGCCCTAATTAAGGGGTAATGGGCCAATATTAGGTCTTAACAAATCCTTTTGGTGCAGTTAATCACTCTTCAGATAATTAGGAAGAGTTAGTAGAGATAGAAGTGTTGGGTATGTGTTATATTCTTTGCATGTTTGTGTGTGGGCACGTCAAATTCAACAACTGCGGATGATCCCTCTAGTAGTTCTCTTAATGTCGTGTGCACTAGGCGCTTCCTATCAGGGGCCAGGTATGCCCCCCCTGGTTACGCGCAACATTCGGGGCAACGCCCCAAATTGTTTTTTTGGGCGTTTTTTTTTATTTTAACAGATTTTGCTATTCTTAGTGGTTTTCTAAATTAATACTGGATTAAGGGATTAAGGTTTTGGTATCTACTAAATACCTAAACAAATTGTATATATATTGTATGGTGAATAGTGAAATTAATACAATGAAGCGTTGAATGGTTATCTCCCGGTTAAGGGTTTCCGGTATGAATCTCTGTGTACTATGTGTATGAGCCATTGATTAATTTCTTTTTTTCTTAAGAATCTATATGCATTTCTTTAATTCATAGGTTTAAAACTTACATGTGGTATCAGAGCTCATTTTTAGCTTTAGAGGGACACCTTTGTTGCTGAGGGTTTGGCTCGTTCTTGATAGATCAAGTTTATCTTGGGTCTGTGATAAACTTGGGTTTAGTGGGAGATTTTGCAGTGGAAATTCAAGTGTATAAAGAGAAATGGTGAGCTCTTCTAGAATCGAGATAGAGAAGTTCAACGATAAAAAATTTGAGCTATGGAAGCTCAAGATGGAGGACCTTCTTGTAGACAAAGAACAATGGATTGTTGTGGATCCTGGTACATAGCCTACTGGTATGCAACCTACTGGCACACAATCGACTGGTACAAAACCTAGTAGCATAGAAACTACTAGTACACCACCTACTGGTATGTCGAAGGAAGATTTGGAGAAGTTGAACATAAGAGCAAGGAGTACTATTCGACTCTGCCTGGCAGATTTAGTGTTGTTGAATGTCTCAGGAGAATCTACAACCAAGGAACTATGGGATAATTTAGGGAATTTGTATCAATCAAAGTCCCTGGTAAACAAGTTGTTTCTTCGAAATAAGTTGTATCATCTTAGGATGGAAGATGGAGATTTTGTGACAGAACATATAAATGCCTTTAATAATCTAGTAAGTCAACTTGTCTCTATTAATATTACAATTGCAGAAGAAGATAAGTGTATTACTTTGTTATGTTCTTTGCCATACTCTTGGTATAATCTAGTTGTAGCAATTGGTAGTACCACTCAATATACATTGAAGTATGAGGATGTAGTTGCATCCTTGTTATCTGAAGAGATGAGGCGGGAAAACATGGATGGTCATAGACCATATACTTTATTTGTAAGAGTTCGTACCCAAGGCAGGAATCCTAGTAAGTCTTCGGGGGGGAGATCTAAATCTATAGGTATATCTAAGTCTCCAGGAAAATATTTGAGGAAATTCTAGAAGTGTGGTAAAATAGGGCATTATAAGAAAGATTGCAAGTCTAAGAAGGTTGATAAACCAAAGGCATCTGATAGTACCTCTTGCACAGAGGTGAAAACCTCCACTGAAGAAGGATGTGATGTTTACCTGACATATATAGGTACACATGTAGACTGTGATGTATGGTTGATCGACTCAAGTGTGTCATACCATATGATTCCTCAAAGGGTGTGGTTCTCTGAATATGAAAAATACGATGGTGGTGATGTATTCCTAGGAGATGACTTGACCGCCAAAATCATGGGCGTGGAAGGGTTAAGTTGCTACTAAAATATGGAAGGATTAGAAATCTCCTTGGGGTTCTGCACATTCCAAAAATAGCCAGGAGCCTAATATCTGTAAGCAAGTTGGATGATGAAGGAGTGGATATTGTATTTGGAAAGGGAACTTGCAAGATGGTACGAGGAGCAATGGTGTTGATGAGGGGAGTTCGGTGTGGAACTATGTACAATTTTTTGGGAAGAACTTATACTAATGGGTGTAATAGTTCTATTGTCCCTGAGCAGACAAATAAAGAAGACAAGACCAATACTATCCCTGGAAAGAAGACCATACTGTGGCATCAAATACTGGGGCATATTGGAGAAAATGGCCTTCGAACACTACACAATAAAGGTATGATTGAAGGTATGTCTAATTTCACTCTAGATTTTGATTTCTGTGAACATTTCATATATGGAAAACATAATCGAGTAAGATTTCCATCTGGTGCTACAAGAGAAAAGGGGATCTTAGAGTTGATACACAGTGATGTGTTTGGACTTGTGCCTGTTCCATCACTAGGTAAATCTATGTATTATGTTTCATTCATAGATGATTTCTCAAGGAACACATGGATTTATTTTCTTAGAAAGAAATCTGAGGTATTTGATAAATTTAAAGAGTTTAAGGCTCTGGTAGAAAATTAGATAGTGAATAAAATAAAGGTATTGAGGACAAATAATGATGGAGAATTCTGCGGAAATGAATTTGAATAATTATGTAAGAAGTGTGGTATAGCAAGGCAGAAGACTACTCCATACACACCTTAGTAGAATGGAGTTGTAGAAAGGATGAACAAGACACTGATGGAAAAAGCAAGGAGCATGCTCAGTGGTGCCGAGTTAGGATAAGAATTCTGGGCAAAGGCAGTGGGTACAACATGTTACCTGGTCAATCGATCACCCTCATCAAAACTGTATGATAAAACTCCACACGAGGTATGGACTGGAAAAAAACCCTCTCTTGAACATATTATAGTGTTTGGTTGTGATGCTTATGTACATGTTCCAAACGAAAATAGGAGTGAGATGGATAAAAAAGCTGAAACGTGTATCTTTATTGGTTATAAAGATGGTGTGAAAGGTTATAAGATTTGGAACCCAGAAACCAAGAAGAATGTTTACAGTCGAGATGTTGTTTTCAAAGAGGTAAAATATGTTTCCAAACATGAACTCCTACCAAGGCCAAAAGAACCTGAGAAAATAGAGTTTGAGTTGGATGATGAAAAATCTTAATCATCTGAAGAAGATGAAGCAGAATAACAAGAACCTCATACCCCAGTATTGAGGAGACCAATGAGAGAAATAAGGCAACCACAAAGGTATAGTCCACCTGATTTCTGTTCCAATTTTTCTTTATCTATTACTGATGATGATCCCAGAACTGTCAAGGAAGCAGTGAATTCAGAGGATAGTAAACTCTAGAAGAAGGCCATGGTTGAAGAAATGGATGCCTTGGATAAGAATGAGGTATGGGATATAGTTGAGTTTTCAGCTAGAAGAAAATCTGTTGGTAGCAAATGGTTGTTTAAGAAGTAGTTTAATGCAGAAGGAAAAGTACAGAAATACAAAGCTCGGTTAGTAGAAAAAAGTTATTCCCAGGTAGAGGGAATTGACTTTGGTGAGATTTTTTCTCCTGTTTCTAAGTTAACTTCTATTAGATTTATTTTATCTATTGCTGCTGCTTTTGATCTTGAAGTGGAACAGATGGATGTGAAGAAAACATTCCTACATGGGGAACTGGAAGAATAAATCTACATGAAGCAACCATAAGGCTTTGTAGTGAAGGGAAAGAAAGACTTGGTCTGTAAGCTAAATAAGTCACTATATGGTCCGAAGCAATCACCTAGGATGTGGTACCAAAAGTTTGAAACATACATCCTTGGATTGGGATTTGTGAGAAGTAGGGATGATCACTGTGTATATTCCAAGCAGGTTGGTAATCACTTCATTTATGTAGTGTTGTATGTTGATGACATGTTGTTGGTAGGAAATAACATGGATGTTATCAAGGAGGTGAAATCACAACTATCCTCCAAATTTGACATGAAGGATATCAGTGATGCTAACTTCATTCTGGGAATGGAGATTAAAAGAGTTCGTGCAAACATGAAACTTTGGTTGAATCAAAGAAAATATGTTGAGACGATATTGTAGAGGTTTAATATGCATGGAAGTAAACCGATCAAGGTTCCTATTCCTATAGGTGTAAAGTTATCTGTAGATCAGTGTCCCGAGACACAGGAAGAAGAAGAGGACATGTCCCATGTTCCATATGCCAGTGCAGTTGGTAGTTTGATGTATGCAATGGTCTGCACTAGATCAGACATTGCACATGCAGTGGGAGTTTTGAGCAGGTATATGTCAAAACTAGGGAAGGAGCATTGGACATCAGTAAAGAGGGTCTTTAGGTATTTTGGTGGCACTACCAATTATGGATTGTGCTACCAAGGAAGAATAGGATTGGACAGAGTGGTGGACATACATGTATTTGTTGATGCAGACTGGGTTGAGATATGGATCAAAAAAGATATGCAAGTGGGTATGTGTTTAACCTATTTGGAGGAGAAATAAGTTGGATGAGAAAAAGAGAGGCTGTAGTGGCACTCTCAACTACAGAAGCTGAATACATGGAAGCCACTCATGCAAGCAAGGAAGCAATATGGTTATAGAGATTGTGTTCAGGTATTGGGTTCTTACAACAAGAAGTGAGATTAGATTGTGACAGTCATAGTGCAATCTTCCTGGCAAAGAACCTAACTTATCATTCGAAGAAAAAGAATATTGATGTTCAATATCACTTTGTGAGAGACATGGTTGAAGAAAAGAAGGTGTTGCTGGAAAATGTTGACACTTTGAAGAATGTTTTAGATTCATTGACAAAGTCTATGAGCACAAAAAATTTCACTTGGTGTAGAGTAAAAATGGGTATTTCATCCCTGGATTGTTGACTATATAATCCTTTGGACCCCTAGATGCAAATAAAACAAAAAGTGGGAGAATGTTGGGTATGTGTTATATTCTTTGCATGTGTGTGTGTGGACCCGTTAGATTTGACAACTGCATTTGAAGATCCCTCTAGTAGTTCTCTTTGTGTCATGTGCGTCGGGAGCTTCCTAGGGGGGGCCAGGTATTCCCCCCCCTGGTTATCCGCAGCGTTTGGGGCAGCGCCCCAAATTTGTTTTTGGGTGTTTTTGCTATTTTAGTGGATTTTTCTATTCTTAATGGTTTTCTAAATTAATCCCGGATTAATGGAATAGGGTTTTAGTATCTACAAAAAACCTAAAAACATTGTATATATATTGTATGGTGAATGGCAAAATTAACACAATGAAGCGTTGAATGGTTTTGTCCCGGTTAAGGGTTTCCGGTATAAATCTCTGTGTACTATGTGTATGAGCCATTGATTAATTTATGTTTTGCTTAAGAATCTATATGCATTGATTTACTTCACAGGTTTAAAACTTACAAGAAGGGCCTACCCAAAATCAATGTAGTAACCAGAAAGAGACCAACATGGGCCCGTGACACTTTATAGGTTGCAAAGACATATAGCATTGACGAGACATATTAGAGGGAGCAGATGGATATAAAGATTATATAGACTCAAAGGGATTCAAGCTTAAGAGGGAGCATGGAGACTCAGAGTAAGCCTGATCTCAATGAGAGTCAATGGCTTAGATACTTTCATTCCGAAAGTATTCTCCCTCAGATTTAGATGAGAGAAAGAGATGTCTTCTTGGACATAAAAACATATGCCATAAGTTGAGAAGACCAGATCGTAGCTTCAAAGACTTCTTGGAGATATGAAGTCTCCTGGGAAGATTCCCTTGTTTCAATGACACCAGAGGAAGCCAGTCAGAATGACTGAGATATGGATTTTTTCCTTGAGACTAGAAGGGAAGTCAATGGTGACTTCCAAGATTGATCTACCAGATCAAGCATGTTGCAAATAACAATACAAATCCTGATTTGTGTCCAGAGGAATCTCCTAGAAAGAGGGAGAAGACTATGAAGATACACTTTATCCAGTAATCATAAGAAGTATATATAGAACAAACATGATTGATTAAAATAAGCCGATACAATATGAGATTCAGAGGGAGTAGGTATGAAAATCCTTGTTTTTGATATTGAGTTATTTGCAGTGCCAATTGGTGCAGTACATTAGTCAGACCATGGAGACATGAATACAATAGAAGATTGAGTTACCTCTAGAGAAAGAGGATATGCTACCCTCATTGTCATTTATTGATCCACTCTCAGTTTCAGATGAAGCTATTCCCATGATGGAGTAGAGGAGATACTCTCAGAGTTCAACAAATACAGTGAGAATGGGGCAGTCATTCTCAACTTCAGAAAGAGTAGCTGCAGGTGTAGAGTCCCAGTTCCAAAAGGAACAGTTGCAGAAAAAGTAAAGGACATACTCTCAAGCAGTGAGACAAATAGTTCTTTGCAGAAAGCTCATAGAACCAACAAATGATTATGCAGATTGAGTTGCAACTGAGCAAGTGTACTGGGTTGGTACAATATGATGTGAAAATTTGGTTTCAAAGTACAAGATAGGAAGACTCATGTCTGCAAGTTGAAGCAATCTCCAATAGCTTGGTATGGCAGGATTGATAGTTTTTTGATGAGCTTGGGATTTACCAAGAGTAAAGATGATCCCAACCTTTACTTCAAGATTGATAATGATGGACCAGTTAGATTGCTGCTATACGTGGATGAATTATTCTTGACATATGAAGAAAAGATCATCACATATTGTAAGAAGAAGCTTGCCGCTGAAGTTGAAAGAAGGACCTAGGATCGATGCACTATTTCTTAGGTATTGAATTATGGTAGAGCCCATAAGAGATTTTCCTTAATCAAGGAAATTATGCTATGAAAATTCTGAAGAGATTTGACATGATGGAATGTAGATCCATGTCCATTGCTATGGAGACGAATCTGAATTTATTGGCTGATACTTCATCAGAAATAGTTGATGTTACTCTATACAGATAGATGATTGGTTCTTTGATGTATCTGACGAATACCAGACCAAATATATTCTTTTCTCTGAACACCTTGAGTCAGTATCTGGTGGATCCCAGACATGTTCACCTTGTAGTTGCAAATCATGTGATGAGATACCTTAAGGGTACATTGGACTATGGCCTCTATTATACTAGAGATTGTGACTTTATATTGTATGGCTATACTGATTCAAATTGGGTTGGAAGGGCTTCAGATAGAAAAATAACTTCAGGATGTTGTTTCAGTTTGGGATTAGCCATGACTTCGTGGCAAAGCAGGAAGCAATCCAATATTTCTCTCAGTATGGCAGAAGCAGAGTACATTGCAACATGGTACGCCAATTGTAAATCCATATGGATTTGGAAGTTGTTGACAAGTCTATTTTTACCTAGAGATGGATGGTACCATGATCTTTTTTGATAACCAAAGTTGAATAAATATGACAGAGAAATCAGTGTTCCATGATAAAATGAAGCACATTGAGATCCAATACCACTACATTCATGCCATGATACAGAAGGGAGCTATGAAGCTCCAATATGTTGGCACATATGAGCAGGTAGTAGATGTGTTGACTAAGCCTTTGTCTCATGTGAAGTTTGAGTACTTCCGAGACAAGTTTGGTGTATTTCGAAAGGACTTCCCTTGAAAGGGGGAGTGATGTTGATGATATTATGGTATCCTAAACACCAACAAGGAAACTCATTAGGATTTATATCCTAGGGGATTGATCATCCCTGGACAGATCTGGTAAGGTCCAGATGGATGGTTTGTTGGAGTGCCTATGTATGTATATACTTGCTGTGGTCAGTAGTGTGGAAAATCATTAAGATTAATATCCTAGGGGATTTTATTATCCCTGGAAAGATCCCGTAAGTTTGGATGGACGGTCTGTCAGAGTGCCCACAATTGTTGTTGTTGTTGTTGTTGATGATGCTTCTGTTTCATTCTGTTTCCATTGGTGTTGTTAATCCAACTTAGTGCTATTGATGTTAATGTTCCAAATTTGTGTTGTTGTTGATGATGATTATGTTACTCTATCTCCGTGGTGTAGATGATGATGATGCTTAGTTTCTACTAATGTTGATGATGAGAAAAACTTCCAATGATTTATAGATATGACATACAATGTTCTCGATACTAATGACGATATATCCTCATCTTGATGATGTATTGAGTCCAATAAGTTGTTAGTGATGTTGTCAATAGAATACCCTTCTTGTTAAGGGGGGGTGTTGAAATATTGTAACTTCGAAGAATATTATACCTAAGAAGGAGTGTTGAATAATATTGTAATATTATATTTGTTAATTAGGCTTTGTTATGCCTTTGTAAAAGTCGGCCCTATTGTGCTTTGACAATTTAAATGTAAAATAAGAAGGTAAAGTGACAGGTCAACCCATACCTGATTTTAGGTTGTCCAAACCACTATTTATAAGGGAGGCCAGCGCCTCATTTGTACACTCACTCATGTGCTCTGCAACAAGAGGAAAAAGTGCACAAGTCTTGGAGGCGTACCTGCTACAATTGGGGGTGACGTCAAGGATGGTTTTTGGTTTATCTCTTGGTATATCTTGGTTAAGTGGTGTGCTACTCTTTCATAGCAAAGGAGTAGAGGAGGATCTTTTTCTTTGTTTTTTCTCTATCTATATTGAGGAAATTTTTGCTGGGTTTTTTTCCCCATGAGGGTTTCCCAGGATAATCTGTGTGTCTCTATTTTTTTCATAATTGCCTCTCTTTCAGTGTTCTTATATATTATGAAACTAATGTGCTAAATGATTTTAATAACAAAGAAGAACCATAACTACTAGCCGTATAAGTAAAACATCAACATATATGGAATAATATGCGACATTTGAATGCCCTATGTAATGCAGTTAGTTGAAAATTTGTTGTTAAAATAATCTCCTCCAATATTTTTTCTTAACCTCTGTAGTTATGTTTGGATTGTTTTTTTACAAGGGCCTTGTAGGCCAAAAAAATGTCAAAAAATTCACTCTTTAAGTTTTTAGAAATAAACTCAAGTGGATCTGGAGATATAAAATAAAGTTAAAAAGTACTTACACCTAGTGAAAGGAGGAGAAAGAAGCGGACCACACAAATCACTATGAACAAGTTGCAAGCATGTTGAGGTGTGTATAGAGGCATGCTTGTTAAAAATATCCCAATGTTTTTTTTCCGAGAACACAAAGGACATAAACACCATCTCTGCAAGAAATGAGAGGAAGACTAGTCACCATATTGTGATTACATAGCTGCTGTAATGAGTGATAATTTAGATGACCAAACTGCTCATGTCAAATTTAGCTCAAGTCATTTCTAAGAGAAATAAAAATTGATCAAAACAATGATGACCCAAAGGTGTCAAATTTGTACAACTTGGTAATATCACAATAATTCCAGTTGCTAGAACATGTTAAGGGTCTTTTAAATACTTGATTACAACTTGGTGAGGTGAAAAATCTACTATTTTACCTTCACTTGAATGAGTGATTTGATAAATTAATAAAAGGTTGCAGGAGAGACTTAGAACACATAATACATAATTAAAATGACTATAATCTAATTGAACTTTTCCAAAACCTACAACATTAAAAGACCTATCATCACCAACAAATATTTATTTGGTGTTACATGTAGAAAAAATGGCTTTATCCTTAGCCACATGATAATATGATCCAAAATCAATAATCCACACATCAGAAGAAGAAATAGATGTTTTATTGAATGAAAAACCAGAAACAAAAATTGCATGTCGACGAGAAGAAGAGTTGAAAGAAGACAAATCAAGATTGAAGTTGTGCTTCTTAATTGTTGCTTCTTGTTGGGTATGTGTTATATTATTTGCATGGTTAGATCCACAGATGAAATGGATGCACTGAGTGTAGTTGGAAGGGGGGGTATCATAGTGGGGGTCAGAGTCCCCTAAATTTTTTTGTGTTTGTTTTGGGCGGTTTTGGCATACAATTTTTCAGTGCATGGTTTTCTAATTTCGGTTAAGGAATTAAAGTTGTAATCTAATCTAGGTCAATTGATTTTGGATGCCACACACACACACACATAGACATGTTGTATTTTTAAAGTGAAGTTAATACCATGAAAGTTAGAGGTGCGACTCTAAACATTTGTCGGTTTTCCCGGTTATTGGTTTCTAGGGTAAATCTTTGAGTACTATGTGTGAATGCTATTGTTTTCTTTTTTATTTTATAAATAATGTGTGTGCATTAAAATACTGTAAACATGTTTAAAACATAGATTTTTTATCAGAGGATTTTTTGGCTTCATGGGGATGCCTTTGTTGCTAAGGGTTTGATTATCTTGGGTATATGATAAGCCTGGCCTTAGTGAGATCTCTGTAGTGGTTATTCTTGTGGTGAAAGAAAATGGCGAGCAATTATAAAATTGAGATAGAGAAATTTAATCTGAAAAGATTTGAGCTTTGGAAGCTGAAGATGGAGGATATTCTAGTAGATAAAGAACAATGGGTCGTTGTGGATCATGGTACTACACTTATGGGTATGTCAACAAAATATTGGACGAAGTAGGATAGGGAGGAAAAAAGCACAATCTGGTTGTGTCTTTCAGATTCAGTGTTACTAAATGTCTAAGGATAAGCTACAACCAAGGAATTATGGGATAAGTTAGGGGCCTTGTATTAGTCTAAGTCCCTAGTAAACAAAATTTTCCTTTGGAAGAAACTATACCTCTTGAGGATGAATGATGGAGACTCCGTGTCAGATCATCTAAATGCCTTCAGTACTATGGTAAGTTAGTTTTTGTCTGTCGACATTAAATTTTTTAATGAAGATAAGTGCATTAGTTTATTGTTTTCTTTTCCATATTCATGTGATAATTTGGTTGTAGCTATTAGGAGTAATGAAACCACATTAAAATTTGATGATGTGCTTTCGTCCTTGTTATTGTAAGAAACGAGGAGGAAAACCATGGATAATCAAAGCACATATTCCTTATTTGTTAGAGGATGTTACCTGGATAGAAATAAAAATAAGTCCTTGAGTGAGAGATCTAAATTTAGAGGTAGATCTAAATCTCCAAGAAAATCCATAAGGAAATGCTAGAAATGTGGTAAAACTAGGCATTACAAGAAGGATTGTAGATAAAAAAGTGTTGAGAGATGGTAGGGATTTGATGATGTTCCTTCCATAGAAGGGAAAACATCCTCAAAAGTAGGGGATGTGTACTTGTCTTATTTAAGTACTTGTCTTATTTAGATCATGATGTATGGCTGATAGATTCATATGCTTCTTTTGATATGACTCCCCAAAGGAAGTGGTTTTATAAATATAAAAAATATAATGGAGGTGATGTTTTCTTAGGAGATGACTCGACAACTAGAATCATAGGATATGGAAAATTCAAGTTGTGGCTCAAGGATGGAATGATTAGAACACTCTTTAGGGTTTTGCACATTCCAGAGATGGCTAGAAATTTGATATCTATAAACAATATGAGTGATGGAGGTGTACATACAATGTTTGAAAAGGAAACCTACAAAATGGTTTGAGGAGAAATGGCGTTGATGGAGGGAGTTTGGAACAAAACTCTCTACAAGATGTTGGGAAGCACTATCAGTAATGGGTGTAACAATTTTTTTGTTCTTGAGGATGGAAATGAAGAAGACCTAATCCCTACAATCTCTAAAGAAAAGACAATGTCGTGGCATTAACGACTGGGACATATTGGCCAGAAGGGATGTCAAGCAATACATGGTTCATTATCATCCAACAGAGCCACTGTCAAACCCCAAGTGCCAAACCAATTCCTGAATCTCAATGGTGCAGAGCGAACCACTCCTCAATGCATTACATAGGAGAATCATCTGGAGTTCTTCTCAACTCTCTGTAAGGAGTAGGTCATCTCTACATTCCATCTCTGTCTTAGATAGGAACCACACACCCATCTTAGGGGATTTCTCTCAGGTTTGTAACATGGATAATATCTTGCATAGCTGCAATGATCAACATCTCTTAGGTTGGTAAGCTGGAGAATGTCTCACATAGCTACAATCATCAACACTCCCTCTCATCTAGGGAGGCATTCTTCATCATGCCAAGTCATGGATGTACTTTGAACTTTGTCTTGGCTGGAGTCATCAACACTCCCTCTCAACTAGGGAGGCATTCTTCACCAAGTTAGTTTGGTGAAGATGTCTGCAATCCGTTAGAAAAACAGGACCGTGGAGAAATAAAATAAAACAAATGTGGAAACAAAACACAAAAGATACACAATACAATAGAGACACAGATTTACGTGGTTCACCCAGTGTGCGCTATGTCCACTAGAGAAATTTCCAGGTCCTTCCTTTATTATTATCCATCAAATGAAGGGATACAACCTACAATAAACCCGCTGTAACTTCCTCTTCTTTCTCTCACAGTCTCCTATCTCAGAATAAAATATTCGCCATCATGCATAGCTGCAATACATTTCCCTCATAATATAGGGTTGCCTTCTAGGGAAAAAAAACCTAACATAATTTCTACTGTTATATCTGTGACCTTATAATGAACGGTCCATATTTACAATGAAATTACAATATACATTTACAAGGAAATTTTTCCTTCAGGGGCTTCACCCCCCAAACCCCCACCAGGGGCTCGCTTGACCCCAGACCCCACAGAGGGGGTAACCCCCCTCTACAATCCCCCACTTGGAAGAGTGTACATTCTTCTGGGGTGTAAAGTCTTCATGGGGTATAAACACGACTAAAAACAAATACCTCTAAATCTGGAAGACAATCAGGCTCCACAACCAACAATCTCTCACTTGGAGAACGATCTCAACAACTCCACCGTTGTTGTATCTTCTGGAATATGAACCTTCTTGGACCTGAAAAATTTCTCATATTCACCTTCATGCTTGAATACCAACTGAAACTAAGTAAGAACTGAGTTTCTCCCTGGTTACTCCCTTTGTTAACATATCTGCAGGATTCTGGCTAGTGTGTATCTTTTCCATCTTCCAAGGTGGATCGTATGAAGTGGTACCTCAAATGTATATCCTTAGTCTTTGAATGGAAGGTTGAGTTCTTTGCAAGATGAATGACACTCTCACTGTCACAGTACAACCTGCTATTCTCATGCTTCTTTCCCAATTCCTCCATAAACCTCTATAACCAAATCATTTCTTTACTAGCCTCTGTAGCAACAACATACTCTATTTCTGTTGTTGAAAGTGCAACAACCTTTTGTAGTTTCGAAATCCAACTTACTGCTGTTACACCTATAGTAAAAACATACCCCATGGTGCTCCCCTCCTGCTATCTTTATCACCTTCCATATCTGAATCAACATATCCCTATAGAACAATGTATGAACCTCCAAAACATAATGCATGAGTAGAAGTACCTCTCAGATACCTGAGAATCCACTTTACTGCCTCCCAATGTTCTTTACCTGGATTGTTCATATACCTGCTCACAACTCCCACTGCATGTGCAATATCTGGTCTTGTGCAAACCATTGCATACATCAAGCTGCCAACTGCTGATGAATAAGGGACCCTGGACATGTATTCTATCTCCTCCTGTGTCTTGCGACACATTTCCTTAGTTAATTTGAAATGGCTGACTAAAGGTGTACTAATTGATTTTTCATTCTGCATTCTAAACCTCTCCAACACCTTCTCTATGTACTCACCCCGAGACAATGTCAGTTTGCGATTTTTCCTATCTCTTGTTATTCTCATACCAAGGATTTTCTTTCCAACACCCAAATCCTTCATCGCAAATGAATTAGATAATTTTTTCTTGAGCACATTTATATCCTGCATATTAGACCCTCCAACAAGCATGTCATTTACACACAATAGCAAGATAACATAGCTTCCATTTTCTAGCTTTTTGAAATAAACATAGTGATCAGAATGACATCTACTATAACCCTGTTCTGTCATAAACTTGTCAAACTTCAAATACCACTTCCTTAGAGCTTGCTTTAGGCCATACAAGCTCTTCTTCAACCTGCATACCAAATTCTCCTTCCCTTTGACCTCATACCCCTTTGGCTGCTGCATATAAATCTCTTCCTCCAAATCCCCATGGAGAAAATTTGTTTTAACATCTAATTGTTCAAGATGCAAATATTCTACTTCCACAAGACTTAAAATAGTCCCAATTGAAGTCATTTTAACAACAGGAGAAAATATTTCATCAAAATCTATACCTTTATTTTGTGCAAACCCATTTACAAAAAGTCTAGCCTTGTACCGCTTTATTCCTCCATCTTCTTACTTCAACCTGTAAACCCATTTATTATACAATGCTCTTTTTCCTGCAGGCAACTGAACCAAGTCCCAAGTATGGTTATTTACCAAGGAATCCATTTCCTCTTTAATACCTTTCTCCCACTTCTTTTGGGTGTCTACCTGCATTGCCTCTTCCTGCTTCAATTTATTTCCTATAGGTACCTGCTACTCATGTTGTTGTACATTTTGATTTTCTGGTTCCTTTGGAATTTCTCTTTCAATGATCTCATCAAGCACTGTGTATTCTTGTTTTTATATTTCCCGTTTCTTTCCCTGCAACTGATCTTTGTACATGACCTTCTCATTGAATATGAAATCTCTACTCCTAATTATAAATGTTATTTTCATAATCCCATAAGCGATAACCAAAATCATTAACACCGTATCCAATAAAGGTACACTTCTTGGATTTTTCCTCAAGCTTTGTTCTATTTTCTTTATCAATAAGAATAGTTTAACTTTTTTTCTATCCATGCCTCCTCTGGAATTCTACCATCCAAAGAGCTTGAAGGTCCTCTATTTATAAAGTAAATAGCAATATCTGCAACATCTACCCAAAAATGTAAGGGAAAACCAACATGCAATCTCATACTCCTTGCACGCTCCATGATTGTCCTGTTCATCCTTTCTGACACACCATTTTCTTGTGGTGTTATTGGAACTGTCTTCTCTCTACGAATCCCATGGTATGAAAAATAATCATCAAAATCCTTGTTGCAATATTCACCTCCATTATCTGATCTGAGACACTTCAAATTTTTTCCTGTCTCATTCTCAACCAAAGCTTTCCATTTCTTAAAAGTATCAAAAACATCAGATTTTTGTCGAATGCAATAAACCGAAGTTTTTCTAGTTGCATCATCAATAAAAGTAACATAGTAATGAGAGCCACCAAGAGATGATACCTGAGCTGGTCCCCATACATCTGTATGCACAAGCTCTAACCTTTCACTCTTCTTTTCTTTTCCGACTCTGAGAAATCTGACTCTCTTCTGTTTTCCATAAACACAATGCTCATAGAAGTCCAAATCAATTTGTTTAAGATCTGGCAACAAATTTATTTTATGAAGTATTTGCATCCCCTTCTCACTCATGTGTCCAAGCCTATGATTCCATAGTGCTGTATACACTCCCATATAATCTAAAGAGATAGAAGAGTCAGTACTACGAGTACATAAATACAATGTACCTACCTTCTCTCCTTTTTCTATCACCAATGATCCTTTGATGACCTTCCACATCTTATCTATAAATATGGATATACAACCTTCAATTTCCAACTGTCTTGTTGAAATTATATTTTTCCTTAGATCTGGAACATGTCTTACCTTTTTCAACAACCATTGGTTTCCATTGTTTTTCTTTATTTTTATCTTTCCCATTCCAACAATTTTGCATGGTGCATCATCACCTAAATGAACCTGTCCAAAATCACCTTGAACATAATCTAGAAAATGTTTCCTATGGGGTGTGGCATGAAATGAAGCCCCTGAATCCACCATCCAAGTCTAAGAAATATTGCCTATAGAAAGAATCAAAGCATCTTGTAACACATCACCTGTTACATTTGCTTCTTGATTTCTCTCCTATTGTCCATCTCTTTGTTTCTTTGGAGCTCTACAGTATTTCTTCAAATGTCCTTCCTTCCCACAATTCTAGCACTCTATCTTTCCAAGTATGGATTTGGATTTTCCCTTCCTAGAATTCCCGTGGTTCCCTGAGTCCTTTCCTCTATCCTTTTGTCTTCCCTTGTTCTCCATGTTCAACATATTACCTAATGTCTCACCTATGCTTTTTCGTTGCATTTACTCACTAAGGATAACACCAACAATATCATCAAATTTTAAAGTATTTGAACCAGAGACAGAGTTACTTACAACCATGACCAAGCTGTTCCATCTTTCTGGCAATGAGCACAAGATTAGAACAACCTCAAACTCATCATCAAAGTCCACTTTTACAGAATTAGTTCATTAGTAACCGTATTAAATTCATTTAAATGATCTACAACAGACACACCTTCTGACATATTCATATTAAATAATCTCTTCATTAGAAATGCCTTATTGGACACCAAGGGTTTTTCATACAATTTATCCAATGCGTCCATCAAAGCTTTCGTTGTCTTTTCTTTCGAAATACTGAAAGCCACCAACGCTGCCAGGCTCAGCCGTATCGTTCCTAGAGCCTTTCTGTCAAGAATCTCCCATTCTTCTTCCTTTATGGCCATCAACTTCTTTTCTACTCTGCCTAATGGTAGGAATAGATCCTTCTGATATAAATAATCTTCCATCTGCATCTTCCATAATTGGTAGTTTTGGTCGTTAAATTTCTCGACCCTAAACTTTCCATCTTCCGCCATTGCTCCCATTCGAACCAGGAAACCTCCTTTCCTGTGAGTTACCTTTTTCTTTGATACCAGTTGTTAGAAAAACATGACTGTGGAGAAATAAAATAAAACAAATGCGAAAAAAAAAAACACAGAAGATACACAATACAATAGAGACATAGATTTACGTGGTTCACCCAGTGTGGGCTATGCACACTAGAGAAATTGCCAGGTCCTTCCTTTATTATTATCCAACAAATGAAGGGATACAACCTACAACAAACCCGCTGTAACTTCCTCTTCTTTCTCTCACATTCTTCTATCTCAGAATACAATATTCGCCATCATGCATAGCCGCAATACATTTCCCTCATAATAGAGGGTTGCCTTCTAAGGAAAAAAAACCTAACATAATTTTTACCATTAGATCTACGACCTTATAATGAACGGTCCAGATTTATAATGAAATTACAATATACATTTACAAGGCAATTTTTCCTTTGGGGGCCCACTTGCCCCCAGACCCCACAGAGGGGGAAAACCCCCTCTACACTCCCCTGCGTGGAAGAGTGTACATTCTTTTGGGGTGTAAAGTCTTCATGGGGTATAAAAACAGCTGGAAACAAAGACCTCTAAATATAGAAGATAATCAGGCTCCACAACCAACACAATCTACTCATGTGTAGGAAGGTACTACATGTGTACGATTTTCTTCTACATCATATCTCTGATATAAGGATGCTTTATCTCATCATTTTTCGATCCATCAAGAAACACTAGGTTCTCAAGGATATTTACACACGGCTCATGGTTATCACCATAGGATCCATTTCATGGTCAAGTAAATTTGTCAGAATCTTGTGAAGCCACATTGATTCACACACTTGATGCTATATGATCTGCCTATGTGGTACTCAAGGTCATAGAGTTTTGTTTCTTGCTACATCAGGAAACGATGGAAAAATTCATGGTAGAACAACAACCAAATGTTCTCTTATAGTCCACTATGCTTCTGCTAAATCTAAATCGACATATCCTGCAAACTCAAGTTCACACTGGAGGAATATCTCAGGCCATATCTAACTGTACCTCGTATATATCTCAATACATGTTTTGCTGTTGTCTAGTGAGTCTGTCTTGGTTGACTCATGAAATGACTAATCACATTCACTGCATGGAATGAATCAAGTCTGGTGTTAACCAGATACATTAGTGATCACATCAGCTATGGATCAGTCTCATTTGAATCACTATCAATATTTTTCTTTAAATCTATCACGATGGATTTTGCATTATGTCATACTGAAATTCTTTAATATTTTTCACTGTATATTTACCTTGACTCAGAAAAATCTCATCGGTATTCTATCATACTTCTTGTCCTAAGAAGTAGTGCATCATACTCATATTCTTCATCTCGAATTTAGAAGTCAGGGATTACTTGTATCCAACAACAAGGTTTTCTGAATAAGTCATCAAAATCGGGCTCTCGTCACCAACACTGTAATAATATGGGTTTTGGACCAGCAATACTTTTTGTTGAGATTTAAACTCATCAAGAATCCATTCATCTAATATTGTTTCCAGCTCATGGATGGTAGTACATATGGCAATGTAATGGTCTCATTGAATCAAGTGTCTCATCATAGACAACTCCCTCTGTTTGTGAGAGTTCTCTAGTTTTGTATTTCTTGACACTTCCTGTCAACTGCACGCTTTCTCTACTTGGAAGTTTTCACAGACTTCCCTTTTAGTTTTTGAATAATATCTTATACATCATTCTTTAAGATATACTGGTATTCTTCTGTTATGGCATATTTCCATATTTATTTATCCTTTTGTTTCTTCAATGAAATGGATCACGATTGAAGGATAGTTTTCAAAACTCTTTTGCTTTCTCAAGGTGTCCCTTGAGGGACTTGTGTGTCTCTCTTTCTTCTAGCAAAGTTTTGTAGATCCTGGGTATGCCTTTTATGCCCCACTGTAATATCTCTGGTTATATCAAATGGAGAAACTAGATTAGCTGGAATAATATCTGTCTCCCTCTAAACTGTTGAAGGGGAAGAAGGTAATGTCTCACTGTTAATCTCCATCTGAGATTCTCTAGGTTTGTTGAATGTGTATCTCTTCTTTAAGGACAACATATCTGATTGTCTCGCATAATAATCAATTAAATATGGTTTGGACTCCCATACCAGGGATAAAGGTCTAAGTCTTTGAGGGATCCCATACTAGGGATACTATTCTTCATTTATTCAAAAATGCAATCAACTATAAAATTATAAATCAATTGATTTACCTGGTTTGTAGTCATGCTTTAGTTTTTAGAGGAAATACTTCTCCTCTCTATTTTCTTCATTCTTTTGAGGTGGATCTAGATCAATGTCAGCGGTAGAATCATATTGTCTTCCCTTCTTCCTGGTTTGACAATTTATTGCATAGTGTCCATATTTGTCACATCTGAAGCACTGAATTTCTGAAACATCTCTTCTTTGATAACTTGGATTTGATGAAGGATTTTCATCTTTAAATGTTTTCTTGAAATTTCTTTTGAATTTTCCTCCTTTGTTTGTATGAAGTGCAAGAGTATGATTTTATTATGAGAAATCTTCCACTCCTCTATTTCTAAGTCTATGTTCTTCTTGAGTAAAATCTGTCCATAGAAGATCAAAGGTTGGTATAGATTCTCTTCCACTGATACTCTAAAGAAAAAGCTCCCACATTTTTGGAAGGTTGTTGAGAGTGGTTAAGAAAAGTTCTCTATCAGACATGATTTCTCTAATGGTCTCTAGCTATTCTTTAATCTTTGATATATTCATAAAGAAGATGAAAACTATGTCACCTTTCGTCATCTTGGTACTTTAAAGTTGGCTCTTCAAGGTAAGAGCTCTGAGGGTGTTGTCACTTTCAAACATTTTTTTTAATTCTTCATACATATCATAAGATGTCTTCAGATTGGAAATACGGGGTAAGAGATGATCTCTTATTGAGTTGATGATTAATTTTCTTGCTTCGACATCTTCTTCCTTTCTTATCTTCTTCTATGCATATGTAGCTGTGTCTAGTAAGGTTTTAGTTACCACATCCAATAGGTCATCTTCTTCAAGGGTGACATGAAGCCTTGATTTCCAAGAGATGAAGTTGCTTTCTCCATCAAGTCTATCTTCTACTAAGGCTTTGTTCTTCATTTGTTTGGTTTCTTCAAACTCTCGCCAACCAGATTTTGAAAACCTAATGATTAGGTTGAATTAGTAACCTTGGATTATGTTGGAATTATGACTGCCAACAATCAACTTGATAGTTTCACAAAGATTCTTGTTGATTTAAGAAAAATGTTTCTTTAGAAATCTAAGATTAAGATTCCGCAGGAAATTTTGGCACCCTAGAAACCCTAGGGCCAAAAACTTAGAATTCTCAGAATTTGATTTAAAGAGATTCTGGAGATGTGCTGGAGGAGGTTGTACTCTTCTATGCTAAAGATAGCCCAAACGTCCAAGTATTAAATTCTAGAACACCATAGAAAGGAGGGTTGTATGAATTTTTCTGGACACCCTAGGAGGGCCGTATGGTTCTGCAAAAGCGAGAGGAGACTTGGTAGATGCTTGTGAAATGGGTTCTTTCAAGACCTATGCTCTAAAACCATGTTGATTTTTCAATGAGAAATGTTAAGCATGAAGTTCATTCCATTTTAGCATTTAACCATAACCATTAATGTTGCAACAACCAATATTAGAAGAAGAAGCACCATGCACATGAACACAAGAAGTATCATGGGAAACCATTCTCAACAAGGGAAGAAAACCCAGCCAAATCCTTTGCTATATTCTTCAAGAGAAAGAACTTCACCACCAAGAAAATCTATCACACAAGAGGGTGCTAAAACCCTAGAAGACTAGCGCCCAAGAGAGGTGCGCACTTTTCCCAAGAAAGATATGATTCCTCAATGGGGAATTTACCTTTACTTATAATAGACTGAACCTGTCAACATAAGTTTCTATTGGCACAACATGGCCGACCTCACTAGCTCATAATATAATTAATATTAACCCGATTAATTATTTTTACATTAGTTACCAATCACATTAAGGTGGGGCTGACTTGTACCCTTTATATTACAATTAGGGTTACATGCATGTCTGACTCTTGAAAAATATATCAAGGGATATTATACACCCACTAGTTCTCATTCACTAGGGGCACATCCATAGGGATGTCCATATCTCTGGCTCATTGCATTACACAGAGGAACCCCTTCTTCACTATTGCTTAACCACTAGGATCACGTTCACCTGTGCTCATCCACATGCACGTCCACTCAACAGATATTCTTTCCCATTGCATTGCACATGAGAGTCATCTAGAGTTTCTCGTCAACTCTTTTGCTCAAAGGAGGCTAATACATCATCTTCATTTTTGTTCTCATGATGATGCACCCAACTCTTTGGGATTTCACACGTTCACCTTGTGCTCAACCATAGGCATGTCCAACTTTTCATATCTCCTTTCTCACTGTGTTACATAGGAGAATCATCTGGAGTTCTTCTCAACTCTTTGTAAGGAGGAGGCCATCTCTACGTTCCAGATCTATCTCAGATAGGAATCACACACCCCTCTCAAGATATTTCTCTCAGGTTTGTAAGCTGGAGAATATCTCACATAGTTGCAATGATCAACATCTCTCAGGTTTGTAAGCTAGATAATGTCTCACATAGCTTTTATCATCAACAATCTTGAACTCGTCTAGATGATCCATCAACTCCCCTAATCCTTCCACCATTTCCTTTGATGGTTCTAGCTGTGAGTGGCTTACTTCTTCCAAGGTTGTGAGCTCCTTCTTTGCAGTGTGCACTTGGATTTTTTCCATCTGTTCCAACTATTCCTTCAATGGGAAATTTGCTACAAAATGGTTAAGGTTGCACAAGAAACAAGGAATTAGATTGACTCTGCGATCAAGTAGTTAGACTTTCCTTTGTTCCGTGACCTCACCTATGTCTTGGGAATCCTCCGTCGTGAGTGACTCCATGTTAGTTGAGTTCAAATATTTAGTTCCTCTCATGAGCTCTTCATTGCATGATTTCCATCACAGATTGCTTTGCTTCACCTTTAGACAATACTTTGTAAAATGGTGTCCATAGTCTCTTTTTTTCCTCACTAGATTTCAACCCCTATATTGATGCTCACTTTTTTTTTCCAACTTTTTGACCTTTAATTCTAGCATCTCAACATAGAATCTGAGTTTTCATGTTGACTTTCATCTTCTCATTGATTTTCAAAAGCCAAACTTTAACTTTGAATTCACTCTCCTAGCATCTCAACATAGAATTTGAGTTTACATGTTGACTTTCATCTTCTCATTGATTACCAAAACCAAAACTTTAACTTTGAATTCTCTCTCCTCGAGCTTGTCCATATCTGCAACTTTGTCCTCAAGGACTGCAATACTCTCCTCCAAAGTTGTAATATTTTGTTAGTATGACTATTTGTGCTTGTCTATGCTTCATAGTCATCACTATAAGAAAGAAATTCCATTGGTGAATTGGATACTTCACCAACTTCCTTTATAACTTACTCAAGGATCTTTGTACTTTGAGATTATTTTGATATTTCCTCTTATTCCCTACCATCATTGCCTATAAGCAATGCCATCAAATTGTTACGAGTTGTCTTATAATCCTTCACACAAGATAAATCCCGATGAAGTGAGAAGTGACCTCTAAAATATTTAATATACCATACATTTAATGAATGCCATACTAGATCAACACCCCAATTTACTATCACATTAAATATAACATTAATGATATCTTGATGATCTATGAGAATGATTGAAGTGTATGCATGAAAAGTGCACCCAACACTAATAATGACAAAACTCATATCAAATTGGGAGGGAAACAAACTTCGTAGTCCCTTTTGTTCATTTGCTAATTGTTAAAAACATTGTACAATATTGAAGAGGAAGAGGAAAAATTAGGGTAGAAGATATGTCGCTAAGTCAATTGTGCCGAGTCATTATGTTGGGAGTTGCTGAATTTCATTTCTAATATTTCAATTTATTTTTCAATGTCACATTTTATTTTAGCGAAGGGGGTTGAACTTTAAGCTGAATTTGATAAATGTTGATAATATAACTCATTCTTTGCTTGGTATGAATCTTTCCTCTTTTAGTGTAATAGAAAAAGAAGAGTGCACTTGTGGAATTAGCACAACCACAATAAACATTGTAATAAGCTTAACTAACATACACAATTCATAATAGATTTAATAAGTTTTGGAATGACAACTAATAAGCAACACAATCATAAATCAAAGACATTGAATATATAAAAATATAAAAATTTAGGTAATAAACTCAATTTTTAATATTTATTAACAATTTAAGTTTGTATAACAAAATATGAATAGCATGAAGCTTTTCAACAACTACGCAACACAATCATAAATCAAAGATATTGACAATATACAAATTTAGGTAACAAACTCAACTTTTAATATTCATTAACAATATAAGTTTGTACAACAAAATATGAATGGCATGAAGCTTTCCAACAACTAAGAGTAAACCAACTATCAACCCTTTTACAATATAAAGAGATGGTACAAATAATCTACTAAGGGAATATGAAATTAATATTTTCTTTTCTTATTTCTTCATATTCTCTAGATAACATAATTGTACACATTTGAGAAGAGGAAGAGATGGAGAGAAAAGGATAATACATCTGTTAAGGCCCTTGGTCCCCTATGTTAAGGCCATGATAAACATTCATTATTAGTTTATTTGTTATATTGGTAGGTTGGTTAGAACCTTTCATTGTACCTTTTCATTATAATTGTACCATTTGTCTCCTATATATATAACAAGGAGACCTAGTCTCCAGATCATCATATTTTATCTTATGAATTTGATATATTGTAAAATGAGGTTTCCCCCTTGAAGTGGACTGTATTCATTGACATTTTATCATCTTCAAGGCACTTGGTTCATAACATTTGGTATCAAGAGTATCGATCATATGGTTTTGCTGCTCTGGGTGAGCCATCCTGACGTTTTCATTATAACTTTTTTTCTTTTCTTTTCTGGGATGCTTAAGATAGTAAAATTTGCAAGTCACTTAGGAGACTTATTACAATACATCTGGTAAAAATTTCAAGTTTTGTTTTAGATATAAATCCTATGAAAGATAAGATTTTCGACTCATCCTAAAATCAGTTTTAAAAGAGTCATCTTGGAATTTTCGCTATAAATGTTTTTGGTGGGAAGTTTTAGACAGTGAAATTTTGTAGAGACTGAGGTGAAATTTCATAGTACATGTGATCAAAATTTTAGTTTCAGTTTCAATATACTTTCAAAGATATAGTCTATGTAAGACAAGGTTTGTGATTAATCGAGAAATCAATTATCTTGGTATTTTCACTGTAATTTTTTTTAATGAAGTTTCAGACTCTGAAACTTTCAGAATCCCGAGTTGACATAGTGAAGTACATGTGGATTTATTTTTTTCAAATTTTGACTCATTATATTTTATGATATATTTCTTGTGGAAGTTAGGGTTTTTGCATAAGTTAATTTCTGGTGATTTTAAGAGTTTTTTTCGTGGTTAACGAGCTCATTTTAAATTTGTTTTTAGAGACATGTTCCAATGTCTTCAAATAACATAGGTTTTGTCATTAAGCAGGTAAAATTGTAGCTGGTGAAGAATACATGCAGGAAATACACATGGTTTGACGTGGTTGGAAACACACTGTTTCACCTAGTTGGAAACCCTTGTAACCCCTATTGGTACCCCTTCAAGTATTACCACATTAGACAATACTTGTAGATGGAATATCACTTTCATGTACCTTTGGGTATATAGGAATTCCCCTAGGTATACTTGAAACCAACCTTTAATAAGTTATTTGATTGTCTTGTTGCTATAGTACACCGAGAACAACACTCAGGGAAACCACTCTCTAGTACCTGGGTAGTCGGGTAGTATGGCTATGGGAATGATTGTGCCTCTTTAGTTAGTTCCTTGAGATATTGGGTTTAGTACTATTATTGGAACCCCCATGTATATAAGAGAGCTATAAAACCTGACACTGTCTTGTCCTTAGGACCTAGTAAACTTTTTCCATGGCTCCAAAAAAAGATCCAAATGTTCTTTTGGGAAACAAGAAATAGAATATTTGGGTCATATTTTTTCAAGGGAAGGGGTTAAGGTGGAACCTCAAAAGATCCAAGATATTAAAAAATGGCCTACTCCTAATAACGTCAATATTCCTAGAGTATTTTTGGGTCTTACAGGATATTATCGAAAATTTGTTAAGAATTATGCACGCATTGCCGACCCACTCACATATCTCTTGAAGAAAAATTCATTTGTATGGAATGATAAGGATACTTTGAAATTCTCTCTCTTAAAGGATTCCATGTCCTCTAAACCAATATTGGTATCACCTAATTTTGGTAAAAAAAATCATAGTAGAATGTGATGCATCAAGACTAGGAATGGGAACAATATTGACACAAGAAGGGAGACCATTGGATTTTGAAAGCAAACAATTCAAGGGAAAATATTTGGTGAAATATACATATGAAAAATAAATGGAAGAAATTTTATATGCAATTAAAAAATGGGGACAATATCTCATCAAGAGGCACTTTAAATTCAAGACAGACTATGATATCCTAAAGTAATTTTTGGAGAAAAGATTGTCATCAGAAGAGCAACAAAAATGGGTAGAAAAAATGCAAGGGTTTGATTTTGAAATAATCTAAAAAAGGAGAAGGACAATGTAGTAGTAGATGCTCTTTCTAGAATAGAAGAAGCCACAAGATTATATTCTATTACATCTTCTATTCTTATTTCATTGGAAGAAACTCACCGTGAATTGAAAAATGACAACAATACTAAACAAAAAATATAATGTATAAAGGAAGAGATCAAGTCTATGGAACAATGTGAGTGGAAGGGATATATACTTTGGTACAAGGGTAGACTATTTTTATTCCCTCAATCAAATTTGAAGAAATAAATATTAAGGGAGTCCCATGACTCTCTGATGGCAAGACATGCAAGGTTCCTTAAAACATATCAAAGGATAAAAAAAGATATATTTTAGGAAGGAATGAAGAAAGATATTCACAAATTTGTAAGAGAATGTTATGTTTTCCAAAGAAAAAAAGGAGAGACAATAAAATATCCAGGGTTACTTCAGACATTACACATACCTAATCAAACATGGGAAGATATATAAGTAGACTTCATCACAAGGTTACCAAAATTTGAAGGTAAGGATGTCATTTTTTTGGTTGTTGATATACTCTCAAAATATGCACATTTTTATGGAATTAAAAGTACATATACAACGAAACAAGTAGTGAAAGTGTTCATGAAGGAAATTCATAGACTTAATGGTCTTCCTAAAGTAATATTAAGTGACAAAGATCCAAAACTCACAGGAAATTTTAGAAAAGAATTATGGAATATGAGTGGAACAACACTAGCTATGAGTTCAACATATCATCCACAAGCATATAGTAAAAAATAAATAATTAATGCATGTTTATAGGTTTATCTACGATGTTGTGCTTTAGGCAAGCAATATCAGTGAATGAAGTGACTTCCTCTCAAATATCCAACTCCTAGTATCTCATACTTTTTGCAAGATAAGTTCAAGGAAAAAGAAATAGAGTCACATATGTAGAATACTAAAGAAATTCTGACATTTTTGAAGGAAAACCTTCAAATAGAGCAAAACAAGATGAAACAACAAGAATAACAACATAAAAGTGAAAGAAAATTTGAGGAGGGTGATTGAGTATTTTTGAGACTACAACCTTATAAGTAATCCACACTCAAGGAAAAGAAGAATAAGAAATTAGATCCAAAATTTTATGGACATTATTTGTAGTATTGGAAAAGTGGCGTATGAGTTAGATTTGACTTCTTCTCACTTTCATAAGGTTTTTTATGTATCTTTCCTAAAAAAGGTTTTGGGACAAAATATGGCAGTGCAAATATAACTTCTAGAATTAGATGAAGAAGGGAAGTTGATTTTTGAACCAAAAAAAGTTATAGATTAACATTCTCTATCTCTTCGGAATAGAACAATTATGGAGTACATAATCAAGTGGAAGAACATGCCTCTAGAAAAATATACATGGCAAAATGAGTAGTTCATGAAAAACACCCTCAATTACAAGCTTTGAGGGAAAATGATTTTTTAAAGATGGGGCTATGTTAAAGCCTTGGGCCTTTCTTATTAGTTAATTTTTTATATTAGTAGCTTGGATAGAACCTTTCATCATAATTATACCATTTGTCTCCTATATATATAGATAGAACCTTTCATTATAATT
>ML788090.1:502176-513588 GCA_009831015.1 Picea engelmannii
TATATATATATATATATATATATATATATATATATATATATATATATATATATATATATATATACCAAGGAGACCTAGTCTCATGATCATCATATTTTGTCTTCTGGATTTGATATATTGTAAGATGAGGTTTCCTCATCGAAGTGGATTGTATTCATTTATTTTTTATCATCTTCAAGGTTCTTGGTTCATACTAATATCATTATTAATGGGCTTCCATGTGTGACAAGGTGTTGATCTCCATTTGAGTTAGTGTTCTTTGTAGATTTGGTTTATGGGTTATTGAGGGCTAATTCTGTAAAAAATCATAAAGAACCACAAATTTATCCTACAACTTGTTGGATGGGAAATATCTCAACCCAAAGAGGAGTTTGAGGTGAAAAAGGTGAAACACAAGTTGGGGGTGGACCTAGAAAATTTCAGGGGCTATATATCACCCATGGGCTATTTTTCCATGCTTTTCCCCCAAAAACAGATTCGCCAATTTCCATTTTTTCTAAAAATGATTCACCCAAATTTTATAGAGTATTTTTTTTTTTTACTTGAGAAATAGCCCAAATTTTATAAAAACTATATAAAATCCTTAGAAGTTTGAAAACTTTTACAAAAATATTGCCAAATATTTTATAGTTTGCATATTAAGGACTAGTAAGATTTTCCACGGTTTCTACAGTTTGAGATAAATTTCCATCCTTAAAATCATCTATGGGGTGGATAAGCTATGTTTAACATAAATAGTTGAAAACATATTACATTAGCTATTATTTTTTGATCAAGTGAGACAACAAGAATGAGAATTGAAATTGAATTTTACTTGGCATTTTAGCTATGGATACTGTGATCTCATGACACATAACGTGAACAATAGAAACTGCCATCCCTTGATGCACCATAAGAATGGTAGAGTCTACACTATTTTTAATCCTCCAATCCACCATAAGAGTCATAAAGATTTTCATCCCTTGATCCAGATTGGATCATTATATTATTTGTCATCTATCTTGAGGCTTTCAAAGTGGAAAAAATAATTTGGAGGAATCAACTTGCAGACTTATTTTAATGGTAGGTCCTAGTTTGGAAAATTGGGGTTTGAAATCTTCCGAATCCATTTTGAGGCACAAAATGGATTTTTTTGCGGTAAAAAATTCGTTAGCTTTAGCTAGGGTCCCTTGAATTTATTCTATACATTGAGACCTTTCCAATGGTGCAACAATCCAATAAACCCAAGATCATATGCAAAAATTATGCTTCCCACAAGTTTACCTACTGTGTTGACCACCATGGTATGTGTGGATGCCACATCAACCCCCATTACTCATGCATATGGTGTAGTATACCTATGGAGGTAATATGGGGTACCTAGGGAGGTACCCAATGTGAATGTGGTTATGTATTATTAGTGGAATTCATTTAATATATGAGAATGTGGTCATTCAATGTAAGGTGGACTAGGTCCACTATATTAATAAAGGCCTACTATGGTAGTTAGATGTAATAAATGTGAGAGGGCTCTCAATAAGGTTCCTAGGAGATATAGATAGATATATAAGGAAGTGTAAGCAATGTAATGAAGAATAGCGAAGAATATTGTGAATGTATCCAACATTGCTTGCAGAGTGCATTCCTTCCTTAAGGAATAATATATGGTGTTACCCTACCTCAAGGGTTTTGACTATTTCTTGTGTTTAGTATTTGTGTGAATGGTTTGGTGTGTATTATTGGTTTATTGTTGAGATTTATCTTTAGATTTATTCAGGTACTTAACAATTGGTATCAGATCACTTTCCTTGGCCAAAGAAGGGGATAATTTATTGGCTCTTTTTGTAGATTTTTTCTAGGGAAAAAAGAGGGCGGCACACTTCAGGTTCATATATGAAGCTTTATGAGCTGAAGTTGGAAAAACAAATTGGATATTTAAATTTCTCTTGGAAAAATACCCAATTTCAAAAACAAATTGGTCGAAACAGAGTTCAGGAAGTGAAGTTATCAACATTTTAAATTCAACATTTTTTCAGGGTTTTTTCGAGAAAAGCCCCGCGATTCGCACATTAAGTTATAGTTATATTTTTGGGGTTTTCATAGCAAGATGTTTTTATAGGAAATTGTGATGACACTAGTATTGAAGAAGTCATAAAACATAGGAATCCATTTAATAAAGAGCATTGAAAAGTGATGATATATTTGATTTTAAAAGGTGATTCAACCATTTGGTGGAATTCACTTAACTATAACAACATGATGGCACTCTCCGACGAAGAATTTGAAAAAGTCCTTTTAGAAAAATGGTCTCATGCCAAAAGTAAAGAAAGAAGCAAGGATTTATTTTCATGTGGCAATTCTATATTACATGTTCATGGTTGTATTCATAAAGAAATATCATTGTTTCTATTAACCCTAGCTGCCAACATAATTTTATCAATGTTCATTTGGTCCATAGATTGCAAGTTCTTGCAATGAATGTTCAAAGCACAGAGGTTGGGGGTGAAAATGTTCATTTTTTAAAGATTTAAAGATCACCGTGGACATATATGTGTTGCATTCAAATTTTTGTGTTATGGATATGGATGAAGTGGATATTGCTTTGGGATATCCTTGGATGGAATCCATTGGTACAATTAATATTAATGTGCAAAAGAAGTTTCTAAATATTTGGTACAAGAAAAAGAAAATTACATTGCAGGATGTGTCTTTTAGTAAGAAATATGGGCCCATGTTTAAATGTGTTGATCTACATAGAATAGATCTATCTAAACAATGATACACACATTTGTAGAGAGAATTGGAAAAATAAGAAGAAGGAGAGAAAGAATGGAAATAATTCTCATTAACCGTTATGAATAATGAATAATTTACACATGATATACTCTGTATAACTCAATGAGTTCGACTTGAGGTGAACCAAGTCACCATAGTGGTGGTCTAGAGTGATCTGGACACACACCAACAATTATGGGAGTGAACTACCACCTATTCTAGTCCCCCAAGCAGTTACGGGAGTGAACTGCCACCTAGTTGAGTTAATTAGTCAACTAGTCTTCAGTTAACTGACTGAACATAAAGTAGTGAGGAGTTAAATCAAGGAATCAATGCTAATGTGCCACTTTGGTGATGATACCAAGGCAAGGTCGAATTAGCATGGTGATGATCCCAATGTTGCATGGTGATGATCCCAATGCAACATCTAAACTCAACTCAACTAGTCAAACTGAAGTGTGAACTAAAAGAGAATATTCTCTAGGTGAAATATTCTCTCCTAAAATATAGGAGACTGGATAATGACTAATTATGACTAATGAACAAACAAAAACCTTAGGAAAAAGAAATCCTAGGTGTGTGTGAAGTAAATCCAACACCCCCCCTGAACATTACTATGGTGAAAATAAAGATTGGGTCCCGACAACGAGGCCATGTTAGGTACCCAAGTACAAAATAAACACTGAAAATAAAGTGAGGAAAGAGGGAAAACCTCATGGGAACCCCCCCCTCAAGGTACAATGTATGTAAAAATAAGAACTACAGTTTCTAGGCAACTGTGTCCTTCACTCCAAGATGACCTCGCAGAGAATGGAATTTTTGCTTAGTGAAGGTCTTGGTGAAAATGTCTGTCGTCTGTTCTGCTGAAGGAAATAACTGTAAGTCGATGATTCCCTCATGTACTAAGTCCCATATGTAGTGCATGTGGATCTCGATGTGCTTCATTCGCTGCCTCTGAACTAGATCTCTGCAGAAATTCAGAGTGCTCTGGTTGTCACACCAAATGACGATCGACCAATGAAACTGAATGCCCAAATTAGTGAGAAAATGTTGGAGCCACATAGCCTGAATGGTTATGTTAACTACCCCTTTGTAATCTGCCTCGGCTGAAGATAGAGCAATGAAAACTTCCTTCTTGCTCGACCAACAGATAGGCCCAGAACCAAGACCGAGTGAGTAACCAGATGTGGACTTGCGATCAATGCTATTGCCAGCCTAGTCAGAATCAGTAAAAACAATGAGATCTAATGTAGAGTCTGTTGCATAATGAATCCAAAAGGTGATGGTGCCCTGTACTTATCGAAGGATACGCTTTGCATATTTCCAATGTAGCTCATGCGACTCCTGCATGAACCTGGAAACCGCACCAACTGCATATGAGAGGTCTGGTTTGGAGTGTGTAAGATACAACAAGCTCCCCACTAGCTGTCTGTACAGTGTGCTATCAACCAGTGGAGTCTCCCTACCATCCTCAAGTTTGACTCCTGATAAGAAAGGATTCGGAGTAGACTTGCAGTTTGTCATGTGAAATCTCTCAAGGAGATCTCGTGCATACTTGGCTTGAGACAGTTTGATGCCTGATGCATCCTGACTGATCTAAAGTCCAAGGAAGAAGTGTAATGGACCCATGTACATCATCAAAAACATATCATGAAGAATCCTCTTGACTGCAGCAATCGCCGAAGTTGAGCAACCGGTGATCAAAAAATCATCGACATACATAACTAAAAGTAGAAGTGAGTCAACCGTCCTGAGCATGCAGACATTTGGGTCTGATTTACAATGTACAAAGTTTTGTGACAACAAGTAGGAGTCCATCTTGGCATACCATGCCCTTGGAGCCAGCTTGAGGCCATAAAGTGACTTCTTTAGTCGATAGACCAAAGATGAGTCCTGCATAAATCCCTGGGGCTGCTCCATGTAGATCTTCTCAGAGAGATCACCGTGAATAAATGCATTCTTCATGTCCATATGATGGACTTCCCATCGCTTGGCTGCCACAATGGAAAGTGCCAATCGTATGGAATCCATCTTCGCTACTGGAGTGAATGTCTCATCATAGTCAATACCATGAACTTGCTGAAAGCCTTTGGCGACAAGCCTGGTTTTGTATCTGCTGATTTGTCCATCCGCTGCACTCTTGGTCCTGTAGACACATCTGCATCTGACAAGTTTCCTCCCATAAGGAAGGGGAACCAGATCCCAAGTCTGGTTCTCGAGGAGGGAGTTGTACTCCTCTTGCATGGTGGATTCCCAAAAGGGATTTCTAGCAACCTCACCATAAGACTGTGGATTTGAAGACCGAACCAAGAAAAGATGCTTGGAAGGAAATGGTTTAGTGGCAGTGAGTTCAATAGGAGGCTCCTTGAAATCATATCGAGTCCTCCTAGTATCGATCGGATCACCAACGAGATCCCCTGCATCCTGAAGAGTAGTTTGTTCCCATTTGGGCCTCTGCTCTAGCTCGACAACTGCATCTGGATGCTCTGACTCTACATCTGATTGTAATGACTCTGAATCTGAATCATCTGATTCCTCTAAATCAAATCTCTCGTCTAAAGAAGAGTCATCATGTGCATGCTCATCATATCGGACAGGTGGAAGAGTGAAGGTGTATGCATGCGACTGCTGAGGTACATGCGAGACACTTTCCTCGAATTGGACACTACGCTCAATCATGAGTCAGTTTGAGGAAAGATCAATAAGTCGATATCCCTTCACACCATCGGGGTATCTAAAAAAAATGCACTCAGTGCTCTGTGGATCAAGTGCCTTCCTCTTTTCAGAGGGAATGCAGGCCCATGCATGAAAACCAAAAATGAGAAAGTGGGTCACTTTCGGTTTGAGGCTACTCCAAGACTCATAGGGGGTCTTATCCTTGACAAATATATGGGGATATTTGTTTTGAATGTATGTTTCACAGTTAAGTGCTTCGGCCCATTGTCTCTGTGGTAGTGACTTTGCATGCAACATGCAAGATGCCATCTCCTTTAGAGATCTATTTTTCCGCTCGACAACTCCATTTTGCTACGGAGTGTAGGGAACTGTATGCTGCAACTGAATCCCTGCCTCATGGAAAAGATTATGAATCTCATGATTCACATACTCTCCCTCGTTATCAGTTCAGAGGACTTTGATCTTCTTTCCAGACTGTGTCTCAACCAAAGCTTTGAAATCTTTGAGGTGTTGAAACACCTCAGATTTTTGCCTGAGAAAGTAGATCCAAGTAAAACGTGAGAAATCATCAACAAAAATGAGAACAAACCTTTCTTTTCTGATCGATGGATGTGGAAAAGAACCCATGAGGTCACTGTGGATCAGATCTAAAGGTGCAGAAGATCGCTGAGACTTTCCTTTGACGAATTTGTCTTGAGGGTGTTTTCCGAGAACACATCCCTCACATACTCCCTTGGAAAAGAGGATGTCTGGTAGACCATCAACTAATATTTGCTTTCTAAGCTATTGTATGTATATGAAATTCAAATGTCCAAACCTTTCGTGCCATATCCTACTACTTTCATCAGCATGAGTAAGCAGTAAACCAGAATCAGGTTCAATGAATTCAAAAAATGTATACAATCTAGACTGATGATTTACCTCACCAGTAGCAACCTTGGAGTTGGTTTGCATGTCGTATATGTCCATGGAATTTGGTGTGAATACAAAATTCTTTCCGGTGCTAGAATTCATCATTTGATACATAGAGAGAAGGTTGACAGAAAGCTTGAGAACATGCACCACATTCTCGAAGCTTTTGTTGGTGAGTTCAATCCTTCCTTTGCCGGTGACTTCAATAGAAGAGTTGTCCCCCATCAGAATAGGATGACCTTTGCATGCATCCAAAGAAGAATAGACTACTTTTGAGGAAACCATGTGATGTGATGCTCCTGAATCTACGATACAAGCATCGAGAGAGGAGTTGATTGCAATCAAGGCATGGCTAGAATTTCCTTTCTTGGAATTTAGATCTTCTAGCTTCTTCTTCTTTGCACCCTCGGGGATGCGATCTCCAAGGTTGTTTTGCTGAAGTATCTGAGACATTAGATCTATTTGTTTTTTCATACATGCAGATTCTGAATGGAATCCTTTGTGACAATATGTGCATTTCTCTCCTTTTCTTCCCTTTTCTCCTTTGGATCCAGAGGCATCAGTGAAGGGTTTTGTGTACCATTCCTTCTTCGTATGTTCATGAGATTTTTGATTATCTTTATCTTTATATTTCTGATATTTATGGCTGCCATCATGCAAAGTGAGTGCATGCACCCTTGGGCCTTTGATTGCGTCCACATTGATGAGCTTGGTTTGCTCTTGTGTCAGGGATTCGATAAAATCCTCAAGAGAAGGCATCTTCCAAGTGGCTCCAAAGGTGAATATGACAGTATGTAATGTGGATATGAATACAAAGAATTTAGGATGAAGCTTGGAGAGAATGGTGAGAACCATTTGTTTCTCCTCCTTCAATTTATCAACCCCGCAAGCTTTGAATTGCGACAGTAAATCCTTGAATTTTGTAAAGAAATCTTGGATATTCTCGAAGCTTTTTGGATCCAATGTGAGAAGCTCCACCTCCAACATGTGTCCCCTCATCTCATCCTATTTTCCAAAGAGCCCTTCCAATATGGTCCAAGCTTCATTGGGAGTCTTACAGGAAGATATATGAAAAAGGAGATCAAGAGAAATAATACTGCAAATTGTTCCGAGTGCCTCATCCATGCGATTTAAGTACTTGTATTTTTCTATGGATGATGTTGGATCTGTATCTGTATTCATGGTTAACCTATACAACCCTCTGGATCATATATGTATGGCTATTTTCTCCTTCCATGCAAAATACTTGTAAGGTGTAAGAATGAATTCTTTTTGGAATTCCATCTTTCCGTTGTCTTCAATCTTTTGTACCTGCAAAAAATTTTGGTGTAGATTTTGCTTAGAAATATGTCGGCTCTGATACCATGTAAATGTGTTGACCTACATAGAATAGATCTAGATAAACAATGATACACACATTTGCAGAGAGAATTGGAAAAAGAAGAAGGAGAGAAAGAATGGAAAGAATTCTCATTAACCGTTATGAATAATGAATAATTTACACATGATATACTCTGTATAACTCAATGAGTTCGACTTGAGGTGAACCAAGTCACCATAGTGGTGGTCTAGAGTGATCTGGACACACACCAACAGTTATGGGATTGAACTGCCACCTATTCTATTCTCTCAGGTAGTTACGGGAGTGAACTGCCACCTAGTTGAGTTAACTAGTCAACTAGTCTTCAGTTAACTGACTTAACATAAAGTAATGAGGATTTAAGTCAAGGAATCAAGGCTAATGTGCCACTTTGGTGATGATACCAAGGCAAGGTCTAATTAGCATGGTGATGATCCCAATGTTTCATGGTGATGATCCCAATGCAACATCTAAACTCAACTCAACTAGTCAAACTGAAGTGTGAACTGAAAGAGAATATTCTCCAGGTGGAATATTCTCTCCTAAAATATAGGAGACTGGATAATGACTAATTATGACTAATGAAAAAATAAAAAACCTTAGGAAAAAGAAATCCTAGGTGTGTGTGAGGTAACTCCAACACCATGGTGGCCATAAAAGAAGTTATTGTAGATTTTGATGTTGAATCAGAGGTAGAGTCTACTGAAGGATATGAAGCAAAGCCACAATAAGGACACAATAATGAAGCCAAGGAGGTCATTGACTCAAAGACATAATGTGTTACAGATTTGAAGAAAAAAGAACAGATTCCTACAGCTGTTGTATATCGCCATCCACATCATATAGAGAAAGAACGGTCATCAAGGCAAGAGAATGAGCTTCAACAAATTTATCCACCAACATTGAACTAGAAAGGAAACCGAACAAGAGGTGCATAGAGGACTACCAACACTACAAGAAGAAATCTGACTAGCGAAAAAATCCCATGGTAACTGATCCGTATTTTATGAGCATAATGAAATGAATACAGATTATTAAAATATGCTTAACACAAAATAACATAGATACAATAAAACTGGTTTTCTATTCAATAAGGAAATAGGCTAAAACTGTAAAATGTAGTGGAAAACAAGCTTGCTAGAATGGTGGCGGCTTATCTCTGAGAAGAGATGTGACGACTGCGCTCATTCGCAAGAAGATGATTACAATGAGGCTTTGAAAGCATTTTTACAATAAACATGAATGTCAAAAACCCTAGACATCCAAAAACCTAACCCTAGGATATGAAGAGCCAAAAGTCATGTGGGCCCAGTTTGGGTAAGTTAGTACATCAACTTCCCGGGGTCGCACCTTTTGCATACGATCTCCGTTTTAGGCGCACAATATCCTGTTGGAAAGGAATCATCGAGGAGATTATTTTTGGGGGATCAATTAGAGCCTTCAGATATCATTGGGAATATCAATCTCAAAAAACCTTCATTTAGGCCCTCAAAATGTCCCCGAAGTTAAAAACTACTAAATATAGTAAATTGCCAAAATTGCCAGAAAACTATTTTGAGCGAGTTGAAAAAGGTGGGTGGCCACCGATATCCACCTGTATCAATCCTAACTCCTTAGGAATAAATGGTATCCATTACATTGAGTTCCCCCATCAGATGAGGAAATTTCTACTGAATTTGGCTATGGGTGAGCCACTTGCCCTAGTGCAAGAGCTGCCCTGCTTTGACGACTCAATAAAGTTGGATCCTTTGCTTTCATGTGCCCTTGATCTGTGTGTCCACAATTTGATCATTGTATTCCTATTGCATGCAGTCAGGTTTGAGCTATGTTGGTGTCAACTTCTCTACTATCTCTGAGGTGTCCAATAATGGTGGGAAATATGGTCGAAGGAGAGCCACATTGAAGACTAGGTGCAGGCCAAGGAAAGGGGGAATGTTGAGATCAAAAGAATTTTCATTCACAGCCTTGGTGATGGTGTACGACCCATAATGAAGTGGGAAAAGCTTCCGATCGGGCCCTGTAAGGTGTTCTTTCTGCAAGTGCAACCAAACTTTGTCTCCCACCTGAAACTTATGTGGCACTTGATGATGATCATGGAGCTGCTTGTACTTGGAATTAGAATTCTGTAGAATATCCTGAACCTGTTGGAAGATGTGATAGAACCACTCAATGAACCGGGTGGCTTTGTCAGCTTCGGGTGGAGAAAATTGTTGATTAAGGTTGGTTGTCATTGATGTCAACCCTTGAAGAAATCCCCGTAGCACAAGGTTTGGGTAATGGACTCAATATTGTTTGATGTAAAGATGACTCATTATTGTATTATCATGGTTGATAAGAAGTAAAAATGGATGAAATCCAAAGTGGTCACATTATGGTGAAATCCCTCATGGGAAGACGCTTTGCGAAGTGAGAGAAACCATGCTTATTTAATGAATAATGAGATGAAGGACAATGGATTTTTCAGTGAAACTATCCTATATGTATAGTGCTTTTCATTCCATTTTCAGTTGTATGTGGAACGTCACATAACTCCTCATGGTTAGAGAGTTATGACCATATGAAGTTGAAGAACCCCTCATAAGTGTTATAGAAGCCCCCAAGGGTCAAAGTGATTTGCAAAAAAAAATATTTTAAATGAAGAAGCTCTAAAATAAGGAAAGTGTAAGGCTACATGAAGATATAAATAAGAGGCAAAGCTCACTCATTATACACACACTTGTACATATTGTATATATATTTTCTTGTGTAAATCATCTTGTAAATACTTGTGGATACATCTGAAGTGGTGAACGTCTGAGGTAGCACAAAGGGTTGATGGTGAAATTCTCAGAATTACAACAAAGCCCTATTTTATGAGGTGTACGCGGGTTGTCTGTGTACAAGTTGCATACATTTTGAGTTATACGCGAGATGTCTGTGTACAAGCTACGTACATGTTGAGTTATACATGGGTTGTCTGTGTACAAGGTGCGTACATGTTGGTAAATACATGGAAACTTGAAGAGATGAAGATGCAGAGTGTTATCACTGAAATTTTGTCTGCACATGGTTACAAGAACTCAACATCGTCAAACAGTGATGAAGTCATCCATGGACCTGAATTAATACTAAAGCATTCAAAAGAGGTAAAAAACTATACAAAATAGTGAAAAATTGAAGATCTTTATGCAGACATTGGGTGCGCGCGCACATGTGCGTAACAGGAACACAGAAATCGTGCACAGGCGCACGATGCGCAACTGTTATCGCAAAAATCTGCGCACCTGCTAAACGACGCATTTATGAGAGTGGTCGGCCTCCCACCCACTTATGGTTCAAATCCCAAGCTGATTTGACCCTCAAATCTGGACTGGATCCGACTGGTGGGCTGGTCAAAGACCTAGGAATGCCCTAAATGGCCTCTTTTCACACTACAAAGCAGTTAAACAATAACCCAAAGCAATTCTATAAAAAGCCATGGATGCACGTCATTTTTTCAAGGAATTCAAAGTAATGTTATGCTGCCTCTATTGTCTTGAGGAATCCATCCTTGTCAAGAGCATATTGGCACCATATCATTGGACAATCCACCTCACCCATTGAGTGGATTTGTAAAGAGTTCTTTCATCACCATTTTCCATTTTTCTTTGTTGTAAGAAGAGCTAGCTAGTGGGGGTCCAAGAGCCCTCCCTTGGAGGAAGAAGGGACTCATAGTCCCCTTTCTTCTTGGT
>ML788090.1:515390-567923 GCA_009831015.1 Picea engelmannii
GTTACGTCTTCTAGGACATGAGCATTTTCTTTCTTTTGATTCCCCACGCAGACAAAACCCACTTACCCACATATATGCTTCTTTTTCAAAACATTTTATGTATGATGCACATCTGATTACAGTTTGATTTGGATATATATATTGTGTAAACACTCAAACACAAAGGCTCTTGTTTCTATATTACTCTCACCACTATTTGCACACATTCACACAGCTAGTCTGACATCATAGGGGAACCACATAACCCCTGTCATTCACGATGCTTGCTAAACCTCCCTCCTATCTTAGGGGGAGTGTCTGGTCTTGCCCACTCATCGACACCTCCTTCACACACTCTTGTGAGTGCTACTGATTTAGGATCAACTTTGCTTGGTTCTACATTACTTGGGTCCTCTTCCCAAGGTCATCCGTTCACTCGCTCTCCTTTACACGGAAGTGGGGGACCCACTTCCTCTCAAGGAGGAAGCACCAACCCACCTAGCCCCCCTCAAGGGTCAGGTTCACAACACACCATGGCTGGAGCTAATCCTCCCCCCCACTGCAGATACCATATTTGGCCTCTCTCAATATACCGGATCTCAGCAAACTCACCAATGATCCTATATTGCATGATCCCACATGGCCTGCAATGCCCACCAAACTACCTTTAGACATACCAAAGTTTGAAGGAAAGGCAGGCGAAAATCCTACCAACCATGTCATGACCTTTCACCTATGGTGCTCCTCCAATAGAATTATGGATGATTCCGTCAGACTGCGATTATTTCAATGCACACTCACTGGCCCCTCAGCTAAATGGTATGTTGAAGAAAAATCAGGGTCCCACTCAACTTTTGAGTCATTGGCCAAAGCATTCTTGACCTTCTTCCAATTAACCATCCACCACGACAATGGTCTAGAACTACTGTCTAATTTCAAACAAACCTCAGCCACACATATTGCTGACCACATTCACGAGTGGCGTAGGCGACGTAGTTTGTGCAAAGCAGAAACCACCAAGCAACAATGTCTCAACTGGTTTCTTAGATCACTTGTCTCTCTCCTCGGTAAGGATGTAGCTTCCACCTTCCCTCAATATGAAGAGGAAGCCATCAATAAGGCCCAACAGTATGACCTCATCTATGCACAGTCAGGGTACTTATACACTGTATTTCCTGATCTTCCAAAACCTGTGCCATTTGGCCAAGACAAACTTGGGACGGATTGGTGCCACCACTCACCACGGTTTACAACCCAAACCACCACCGATGTATGTAACACCTCAATACCCACCGGAATATGGGGGCACTTCTTATTACCCCCCACTCCCTTATCAATAGCCATACCCTGTTGCTATACCTCCACCCATCAGTGGACCACCGCCGACACCTCCCATACATCCACCTATTCCAACAAACAATGGTACTCCCTCAACCTCAACTTATAGTACTAGCGAAATCTCTACACCTTCCTATGTACCTTATGGATCGGTACCACCACAAAATATGTACTTCCCATTTCTTGGTCCTCCACAACCCATGGCTCCCCCACACCCTCATGCAGGGGTGAATTTTGTTCAACCCTCTGCTGTTCAACAATACCAAAGTTTTGAACAATTGAATACAACCAATCTAACCCATCCATCGACCAATGCCAAGAAGAAAGGATAGAACAGGAATAACAACAACCCAGGTGAAGGCAGGAATCAACCCCCACAACACAAACCCACTGGGGGCAACCCGAACCAAGGGAACCAAAACCCCCAAGGGGGCAATAATAATAAACACCAAGGGTGAAATAACAACAATGTTAAAACCATTTTCCCTTGTGCACTTTGTGGTGAGTTCAGCCATTACACTCATCATTGCCCCTAGATCGCGGATTTCAAATCGTTGAAAGACTCTGGTAGTCTTCCCCATTCTCTTGCACCGCCTGCCCCTCAGCAGGCACCAAAACAATACGTGCAACAACCCCCTCCTGCCATGCTGCAAAATCCTATTCCCCATCAAGGTGTGATAAACACCCAACAAGACACACAACATCCCCCACCTCTGACGGGACAATACCTCAACCCCAACAATCCAGCATATTGCAAAATTCTCCTCACAAGTGAGGAAGAAATCCTTCTACAAACATGTAACCGTCAGTATCATGCACCCACTGAGTCTCCTCCCATCCTGCCAGAGACAAACCCTACACTAAAGGGTCCCCTGTTGGTGATTCCTTGCCCTTTTGCTGAACCACTGCTTCACATCCCTCGCATCCCATTGCGCAGGAATGTCCACAACCCACAGGCTAGGGAAAATCATAACTATAGTTTGGTAGACGACTTAGCGCAATCCCTGACTACCATGTTAGTATTGGAGGTCCTCTAGACTTGTCCTACTCAGCAAAAATCATTACTTTCCGCCTTGGGGGAAGTCGACCCTGCATATACCCGACTCATCACCTTTGATCTTGATAACAGAGAACCTCGTCTTCCCGCCTTGATCGCTTTTCAAATACCAGTGAAAATACAGAACATCACAATTCATTGGTGTATCATCGATGAAGGTGCATATACATGCATTATGTCCAAAATAGTATGGCAGAAGCTTGGTTCCCCTGAACTCATTCCCTCTGCCATCACCTTACGAGCTTATGACAGACGACCATCCTCTCCTTAAGGGCTCTTCCAAAATGTCCTCGTCGAACTCGGGGGCAAGACTATTCTCATCGATATCGAAGTTATCGCCGCACCTCTCGATTATAATATCTTGTTCAGTTGTAGCTACATGTACGCTATGAAGGCAGTGGCATCTTCCGTCTTTCGGACAATGAGGTTCCCTCACAATGGGAAGATTGTTACTATTGACCAAGTCTCACATTATGAGCCTAACCCATCTGCCAACATTGATAACATTCTTCCTCTCATCCACACAAGCCATGACGCATATCCACTCATCGAGATGGGTCCTGGGATTTTTAAGGATCCATCCTTGTTAGGAACATACATGGAGCACCACCACTCCTTCATCCTGCTAATCAAGTATGCACCATATCACCTAATGGAACTCACACAGAGGATACCCTTCCTCCTACAGAGGCTTCTATCATCTCTAACGTCCCACTCGTCACAAAACCCCCTCCTCAAGAACCTCCTGCCCACTCGTCAACCCTACTAGTCCATGATTCCACCTCTCCCCAAGGACATATCCGAGTTTGGGAGACAGTTCCCCAAGCCATCACTCAAATTCCCTTCTTTTACCCTCCACCAGGTATCAAAGATTTTCAGGTAGCCGCAACGCTCACACTACCTAATATGGTGTTAGCAATCCCCATTTGGTATTTACACCCACCAGAGATGGTCCCTTGACCATCCCTTCCCCCCCAAAAAGAAGGCATCCCCATGACGATTCCCATTCTTACTCCAACCACCCCCCACTCACTAACCCCCCTGCCACAACTGGGGGCAGGAGAAAGAAGAAGGATCCCATTGCCCCACTTCCTCCCCGCATCCCACCACCTTGCACGCTATGTGAGAAAGAGGGACACCAGACCAACAACTGTCCGTTGCTTCTAGAATTATGGAATTTGATCCCACTCAATCACACTCCCCCAACACCCGACACTACTTCTAGTCCCGCCACTACCACCCCCCCTTCCAGTAGTAAAGGGTTGCAGACCAAATATGCTTGTGCTATATGTTCAGAGTATGGCCATTATACCCATCATTTCCCAGCACTACCATGCTTTAGGCAGACATTAGCCGCAGTACGCCAAAACTTCCAGAGCAATCCCAGTCCTGCTACGTCCTCCTCAACAAATATCACTGACATCTTCTATGTCACCACGTCAGTCAATGAATGTATGAGACACCCTTGCTCTCTCTGCGATTCATTAGCTCATTTCACATACCAGTGTCCTATGATCCTTGAATACAGGCAACACCAATTGACTCTGCTTCACCAACCAACAGAGGCGATAATTGACATTACCTCATCACTAGAGGATATTCATGTCATTTCTCCTGAGCCCAAGGCCCTCCCAATGCCTCCATGGTTCTTAGATGACTTATCTGAGGATTCACCCCCCAACCCCCCCAACTCTCCTGTTCATTCCCCTATGGACATTTTACACCCAACCACCACGGGTACCCCTCAGTCCTTCAATATATGGTTTATGTGGAGTGAACCCTCACCATCCCCTAACAATGTTCCCCCTGCTTCTTCACCAGGGGGCAACCACACGACCACTGTCACCAAGATCACTCCTCATGACCCCTTGTATTCTTATCACTTCCAATGTGACAAAGAAATACTCGAAGAGTTAAACCACCCGGAGTCTCCCTGGGATGTGCTACACCATCGCGCACTCTTCTCTCCACAGGAAGCCTCCATGCCTCCTAACCAAAACCCCATTTACACGGTCGAAACCAAGGATTTTATCCCATCAGGGCCTATCAAATGGTTCAGGAATCCCATTCCCACCCCTGATGCTTCTGAAGAAGGAAATATGGCCAACATTTCCCCAACCATTAAAATCGACATTTCCATTAAGAATGGCATCGTCGAGGACACTGCAGCGTGTTTTTTCTTTAACCATGTCATATCCCACTTTGGAGTACCCCTCCAACTCATTTCCGATCATGGGAAACACTTCGAGAATGAGATCTTCGTCAAACTCTCGTCTCGGTTAGGATTCTCTCATGAGTTTGCCTCACCATATTACCCTCAGTCTAATGGATAGGTCGAAGCAGTTAACAAAGTCCTCAAGACCATGTTACAACGCACGGTTAATAAACATAAAACCAATTGGCATCATATGTTATTTTCTGTGCTATGGGCTTACCAAACGGCAGTGAAAACCGCTACTGGTTTCACACCATTTCATTTAGTCCATGGGGTTGAGGCCACTCTTCCCATTGAGTGCGAAATTCCCACCTTATGCACCGTAATTGAGCTATTACCCGACACTGCTCCAATGGAGCAGCGTTTGCTGAACTTAGAGTCTCTGGATGAAGATCATCGATCTTCCTTACAAAACAACGAGGCAGCTAAAAAATGATCCAAGGATACCTTTGATCGCCATGTCAACCTTCACTCATTTCACGAAGGCGACCTCGTCCTGGCTTACGATATCACTCATGATACCTTTGGCCATGGAAAATTCGAGTCACTCTGGCATGGCCCATACATCATTCAACATTGCCTCACCAAAGGCACATATATTCTGGCCTCTCCCGAAGGCCTCTCTCTCAAAGAACCCGTCAACGGGTTGTATCTCAAGAAATTTTACACTTAAACGTAGTCATTCTACTTTATGTTATTTCTTTTCTAGAGTTTTTAATCTTTTTTCTTTTCCTCACGTCTAAACTATCCTTTGTGCTATTGACAGATGCTTCCTCCATCAGCCTACCACATCGGTTACGCTGACGGCGCCAGCCGTTGGACACAAAATCTTGCTTCAGCTGCTTGGGATCTCTACACCCCCTCACATGAAATGCTCCATTCGAGTGGCATATGTTTGGGGTCAACAACCAACAACCAAGCCGAATACACCGCCGTCATTGGCCTCCTGGCCGATGCCCAACATCATTGTATTCGTCACCTTAGCGTCTTCCTTGAATCTCAACTAGTCGTACTCCAGCTCAACAATGTATACCACGTCTGTGATCCTTGCCTCTTTCGCAAATACCCGCAGGTTAGGCTTTTATCTCGACATTTTGATTCCATTACATTTACACATATTCCAAGACAATTGAATCAAATTACAGATAACCTAGCTAATATTGTGTTAGACTGGCATATATCACATCAAGCTACACATACATAAACATATAACACAAACCTGTCACAACATATACATAGAATAGACATCATCAAAACATTAACCAAAAACATGTAAACACGACATAGATCTCAAACATGTATACTCATGTATATATATAGGTCCACAGTGCCATCCGAATGTTTACATACAAAAAAGTATAAGTATCCACAGGAAAATACAACACCTCAGTACAAAATGGGCTCACCAGCCTATATACAAAAAATATATATACATCAATGCCTAAGAGCACCCCTCATGGTGCCTCTAGAGCACCACCGCCTACTCCTCCCTCAGGCGGTGGCGGCCCACCACCTCCTGCCCCAGGAGGTGGTGGTCCCTCCCCTACCGACCCCTTCTACCCCGGCGACAGTCGTCCGCTCGTCAACGCAGCAGCCACTGCTGCTCGTCGTACTATGGCCCGCCATGGTGGTGGCACCCCCACACACTGCTCCAGGAAAGCCTCATCCTAGATGCGAGACCATATGCCCTTAGGCACCTCCTGTAACACCGTCTCCAGATGACGACGTATGTCCTCAAAATCCGCTCCGACAACCGCCGGAGGAGCATGTGATGGCCCAACACCAGGGTCCTCAAACCGATGCCTCCTTGCTACCCTCTCTGGCTCAGCTGGTCACACCGTGGCGTCCTCACGCCAACGTCTCTCTCCCCGCGACAGTATCTCCGGCGCTCTCTGCAGCTCCACCTCGCACCCACGAGGTGCCACATCTGCACATGCAAACAAACACCAGATAGTATCAACATCTATATCATATACATAAGGCATGCTATCTCAAAAAACACAAAACATACATATCAACATCATCAAATACACATACCTCGGTGGTCAAAAACCTCCCCTGGAGGTAGCACCATGTCTGGATCATCCCAGAAGTCAACCCCAGCATAGGGGTACCGTAGTATCACCTGCGACATTTGATGCTAGACCTGTGCCGCCTCTATAGTAAATAAGTGGCCACCCTTGCCACCAACATGGCGTAGCAACATGGTCGACCACCGCCTCAGTCACGACTCTCGCACCCTAGGCACACCCAATAGAATCCTAGGGCACAACATAGGCACCCTCTCCAGAAACCAGGCCACCAAGATAGACCCGAAGGCAAAATCCCCCGTATCAGTGGACCGACAGTGGTACAACTGCCCCACCATCCTCGCATGCAGCGTAAGCCCCCATGCGAACTACTCACCGGCCAACACTCTCCCCATCACCAACAACTAGCCCCCACTGATCCGCTAGGTCGCCAATGACCCATATACTCTCACAATCATTGCTGCTATACAACGATGTGCCAGGGAATCTATCGACCCAACGCTCACAACTGTCCCAGACATAAAGTTATGACCTGAACAGTATCTCCATCCAACATTTGCTAGGGTCAGGTCCCTCGGTAGCACCGGCTTCATCGGTAGGGGCACACCCCGGAACGGGAGCCCAGTCAAGAAGTACACATCCTCCACTGCAGTGAAGGGGATCTGCTCTCCTTGCACAAGGAAGCAGTGCAGCTCCGGACTCCACATCTGGATCGGGAACTGCACGAGATACTCCTGCACCCGTATCAACGGGCACTCAAAGAACTTTAGTAACCCACAGGCTGCCAAAGTCACTGGCACACCTGGCTCCTCAATATCCACGACGTCTCATAGCTGAGACCAATCTCGCTCTCGCCAACCCACTGGCATCGTGAAAACTGTCCACTTGCAACCACAACAAAGACTCTTATATCAGCCCACGAGACCATCAACAACATCAAAAACATCAATTTTACACCCGTCAACTTTGCCTCTAAGGCGCGACTGTTTTAACCCACAGGCGCGCACACATGCGCACCTGTTCACTACACAGGCACACATGTATGTGCACCTATTAGCTTCTCAGGCGTGCTCTCAGGCGCGCCTGTTACCTACACAGGTGCGCATTGGTGCGCGCTTGTCCACATCACAGCCGCGCACAAATGCACAGTTGTACAGTAGACAGGCACGCACATAGTGTGCACCTTTAATTCCCTCACCTGTGCCCCCATGCGCGTCTATCTGATGGGCAGGCGCGCACATGCGCTCGCATACTTTCGGATCTCCCACGTATGTGGGGCCCACACTCACAAAACCCATCTGTATGACCCTCCGTACAGCCCCTGCCCAAAAAATGAAATCCTATTTCTATGCAGGATGATCAGACCACTAACTTGACACTCGCTAATCACCAAACGGATGCCTCATCCTCTCCGAATCTCCAAATCTCCTCTAAAAACTACTCATCCAGTCACTATTGCAACATGTACAAATGAGGTGGCAATGTGGGCCCTACAGCTATATATAGGCCTTTTTTCCAAACTTCCACTCACCATTCCGGGAGCCCATGGTGTCCATTTCTCGATCCGTCTTTAGCCACGGGATTAGCATCCCGTCATCTACATCATAGTAGTCCCTGCGCCTCTTTTCATCCTGAGCCCCTGGGGTGCCATTTTTCATACCCTGGTCAGGTACACATGCACATATTCACGCTTATCAAATACATACTCATATCTTCGATTCTCTACAGATATTGTTCACATTGGGTATTTGGTTTTCATGTGTGCAATTACTTGATCATCATACATTGGCACAACCCCTTCAGGTATATACTCAGCACTGGCATATAGTCTTTCCCTTTGTATCACACTTACATTTCCAGTCACACCCTCTGATATTTGCCTCTAGGATCCCCATTCCTAGCTCTGCAGTACCCACACCTCCATTTGCATCTTTGGTACTGTTACCTGGTAGCATTCTTACCCACATGAGTTGTCCCATTCATAGCACCTTTTGACACTTCTGACACTCATGCTGTTTTTCAAAACCCTTTAGGGATGGGAGTCCCGATAGTCTTTCATCATGTCGCGAATCAACCACATACTCCTTCTCCTCATTTTGCTAGCTTTCCCACACGGACTCCCAGATTATCTCTTCACAGTTCTATTTTTGACTGCACCTCCGTAGTATCATGAACCTTCCATTTCATCCACAATCAGTTTGCCCCATCTGCAAACCTACCTTCATTTCACCTACCTCATACAGAAACTCACCAATGGGGCCCCCACCCTTCATCAATTTTTCCGAGAAAATTATGCCCTACATAGGCCACCCATATCACACTGGGGCACCCATTTCTATATTTGTACATTTCTCCCCAATTATTCATTATTTATTGTACAAACACCTTTATTTTCAGTCGTTACATTACCTGTTTTGTTGTCACCTTTGGCGACCTACTTCCCTCTTTTTGGCCAGCCGCAACCCATGTCACCCTTGGTTGGAGCACTACTTATCATCTTCCATTGACCGACATCGTCCACATATTCAGAGTACCCCACAGGTCACTTACCTTTTCCCTCTGAATTTGTTCACCTTGTCCCGCCTATGGCACAACTTATCCCCGGTCTTGTCATCCCCCTGACACTCGACCTAATTGAACGGTTGCACCCACTTTTTATCTCACACATACTCCAACCCGGGGCAGTCTTGAGTCTTCCCACATCTTGACTTCGTCCATGTACCTCCTCCACTTCCTCACCTCACCTAGTAGATTTCACGAAGCCATTTGCTTCTGGGAGTCGCGTCCCCCTTTTTTGTCGACATCAACACAGTTTCCAGAAGGGCGACAATATCTTGATTCTCATTATCCACTTAATGAGAGATCTCGGATGGCACAGGGTGAAACACCATTTCTCCCTGCTATCGTTGACCCCCATAACATTCAACGCCAACACTTTCTCATGTTACAGTGGGTCTTACTTTGCGACTATTGTAGTTATTTCTCTCATTTTCCGAATACCTATGACCTTGGCTGGGATATCAGTGCCCACATAATCACTGCTACTTATTACCACGATCACTGCCTACTATTCATAGTATGTTCATTTGCAGAATTGTCTTCTGCCTTTATCACAACCTCCCTCGAGGGCGCTGCAGTTGTCTACACCAACACTTCAGTCATCTTTTTTTAGAGTTACATGACATGAGCATGGGGCATGCCCTCCTCGTTTGTACACAGTTTTATATTTTACACACCTCATGGAAGGTCGGGTCCTACCGGTTCCTTTTTCCCTCCAATGGATCTCTCTGGACGATCCCACTATTTCTCTCTCTTACAACAACATTCTCAGTAGAAGAAACATTGATAGATTTTGGCTATACGTATGCTCCTAACCTCATCCATCAGGGGGCATCTGTTATCACTGAAATTTCGTCCGCACATGGTTACAAGAACTCAACATCATCAAACAATGATGAAGTCATCCATGGACCTAAATTAATACTAAAGCATTCAAAAAAGGTCAAAAACTATACAAAGTAGTGAAAAATTGAAGAGCACTATGCAGACATTGGGCGTGTGCGTGCATGCGCGTAACAGGAATGCAGAAATCGCGCACAGGCGCACGATACGCGACTGTTATCGCAAAAAGCCATGCACATGCTAAACGATGCATTTATGAGAGTGGTCAGCCTCCCACCCACTTATGGTTCAGCTCCCAAGCCAATTTGACCCTCAAATCTGGACTAGATCTGACTGGTGGGCTGGTCAAATACCTAGGAATGCCCTAAATGGCCTCTTTTCACACTACAAAGCAGTTAAACAATAACTTAAAGCAATGCTATAAAAAGCCATGGATGCACCTCATTTTTTCAAGGAATTCAAAGTAATGTTATGCTGCCTCTATTGTCTTGACGACTCCATCCTTGTCAAGAGCATATTGGCACCATAGCATTGGACAATCCACCTCACCCATTGAGTGGATTTGTAAAGATTTCTTTCATCACCATTTTCCATTTTTCTTTGTTGTAAGAAGAGCTAACTAGTGGGGGTCCAAGAGCCCTCCCTTGGAGGAAGAAGGGACTCATAGTCCCCTTTCTTCTTGGTGCTTTGTTTTCACTAATAGATCAACCTCAAACATTGGTGACATGGGTCTTATGGTTCTTTTTGTTTCTATGTCCCTATGCTCATGAATTTAGTTTTTATTGCATCTCTTAGTTTAATTCTTAATTGTATTTTTTTATTTTCTTTCCCTAACTCTTTTCCTTGCAACTATCCTGCTCAGTAGACCCAACTGAGCTTGCAAGCACCTCTATTTTTCTCACCAGGGTGATGAAAGAGGCGCAACACAGAGGTTCTAGATTCTGAGATCAATCTCCCAGGAAGGTCTAAAGTGCTCAAATACATCAGATCCATCCATTGGAATGGCAATGGAGATTTGAGGATTCTCCCTAGAGAGACTAGTGGCTTCATGGGATCTTCTGCATAAGTCAGATCTACAGAAATACAGTGCTGGTATATTCATCATTGGTACTTCTTATGAGGCACACCTTGTATTTCTTGGCATATGGCTAAGGGTTTTTATGGTACATGGTTGAGATCTTGTATTTTTGTAGTAGTTGATGTATTGAGAGACTGGATATCAGAAAGGGGTTGATGACTAAGATCATGTGAGGGATATTATACTTTTTCATGATTACACATACCTATATGACACATGACTAGAGAAAGACATACTTGTCTTGAGTAAAGGTTATATATGAGGATGCATGCACAGGGTACAATTACAATCTGGATACAGTGACATGTTACAGATCTATGTGAATGAAGTTATGGAAGGTCAGAAGTTTTCAAGAAAATGAAACCCTAGTTTTCAGAAGGCATACGCAGGTTTCATAACAATTTAGTAGCGTACATACATGGGCTGTATAACAGATAGCGCGCGTACATACGCGGGTTTCAACACTACAGGTAGTGTATCTGTTGTAATTTTTGTAGATACATGTTCAATTTAGGTAAAGATTGATTACATGGTAGTTGTACAGATTGGATACAGGTCAGTGGTACAGGTTGTTATAGTTGTACAACAATATATCTCACAGTGACAGATTGACAGTGGTTCTATCATTCTACTTATACTTCAGGGTAGTTGGACAGGGCAAGGATAGGTGGTTGTATCCACCTTCCGATTGTAGTCGGAGAACACATGGGGTTGTAGCCTCCTTCTGGTTGTAGCCAAGGAATTGGGGAGTTGGAGATTCCCTCAGGTTGTATCCTGAGAAACTAGGGGGTTGGAGCCTCCTTCCAGTTGCAGCTGGAAAACAAAGGAAGTTGGTGCTTTCAATGAATGTAATTCTTAAAGACATATAAGAAAAAACATTCCGTGGTTTTCTCCCGATTTGGGTTTCCACGTAAAACACTGGTGTACTGTGTATGTGTGTGATTGTTCATTTCCTATTTCTCATTATTGGATAATAATTCTACATTGATATAACACTTGGATTATATGGAAAAAAAGTACTATAATTATGATATTACTCTCTCAGTAATCCAACAATTGGTATCAAAGAAGGTTCCTTCAGAAATCAATTTAACCACTAAAAGGTAGATCATGGAAAGTACCAACTTGTATAAAAATGGAATACCACAGTTTGATGGACATAAGTATGATTTTTGGAGCATAAGGATGAAGACATATATACAAGCACAAGCATTTCAAGTTTGACAATCAATTGTAGATGGATACACAACACTAGTAGTTCCACCAACAATGACAAAGCAATGAAACTCGGTGAGAATAATTCCAAAGCTACAAATGCACTTTTGAATGGTCTCAGTGATATGGTATTCACCAAAGTTGCACATTGTAAATCCACTAAAGAGATTTGGGACAAGCTTCAAAATATTTATGAAGGAGATACAAAAGTCAAAGCAACAAAGCTTCAAACTTACATAGGCCAGTTCGAAAAACTAAAATTGAAGGAAGATGAGAATATTTCAGCCTACTTCTTACGAGTCGATGAAACAATGAATGCAATCATAGGATTGGGAGAAGAAATCGAAGAATCTGTAATTTTTCAAAAGGTACTAAGATCTCTTCCTATGAGATTCAACCCTAAGATATCAACACTAGAAGAAAGATCTGATGTAAACTCAATAAGCATGGATGAACTGCATGGAATATTCACAACATATGAAATGAGAAAAGAATAGAAAAATTCAGATGTAAATGAAGCAGCCTTCAAAGCATCCAAAATATCAAATCAAAAGAAGAAGGAACAAGAAGAATATAGAAGCAACAATGACATCTTGGAAGATGATGAAGAAGTGGCCAACTTCGTCAAAAGATAGAACAAGGGAACCAATGGTGGGTATAGAGGTAAGCTTCCTTTAATTTGTTTTAATTATGATGGTATTGGTCATTTTTCTAACAAATGTCCTCATAAGAAAAAGAGAAATGATGAAGGTTACTCAAAAGGAAAACACACATATAAAGGAAAAATAACTACAAAGAAAGATTTGAAGAAAAGCTTATGCATCAAAGAAGACATCTCATCATCAAATGAAGTTGAAATTAGTGACAATGAAACAAGAAGAGTTCTATTCATGTCAATAAAAGATTCTGACAAAGAATACTCCGAAGAAGAATATGAAGAAGTCGAATAAGGATATGAAGAAGTCGAAGATGAAATTGAAGAGACAGAAGTTGACTATCGATAAGAATTAATGTGTGCCATAGAAGTTATCAAAAGAGAAAAGAAGAAAAAAAATAAACTACAAGTAGAACTAGACAAGAAAAAGGACACTCGAGAACTAGAACAAATGATCACAAAATTTAAGGTTCAAATAGAAGAAGATAAAATTATTGAAGAAGCACTCAAAGAAAAACTAGAAGAAAATGACAATATCATTGGAAACTTGGAAGAAGAGATTGTCACACTAAGAAAGGATATTCAAAATAAAAATATGGAGAATAGCTCAAAAGTTCTGGATGACATTTTCAATAGTAAAAAAATCTCATCTTATCAAGTCTAGACTTGGATACAATCAGGCAGAAAATGGATCAAGCTCCAAAACAACATAGCAAGAAACAAATCCAAAAATCTATGCAGAAACAATCAAAGGGGATAGGAAGATATACAAGGGAGATTATAGGGACACTCCTCCACTGAGAAGATTCAGATTTCAGAATCAACAATAGACAGATAGGCCTCAAGAAGAAGAAGGATTCATAAGAGCACTTCCTTTCAAAAGATCTTCAACTCCCAGGTATCAAACTATATTTTTTGGTTTATGTTATGCATGTAATAATTTTGGACATAAAGTTGTGAATTGCAGAGCTAACAACAGGAATAATAACAAATTTGAGAGTCATACACAAAGGTATTATTCAAGAATACCTAGTGAAACACAAAGAAGAAGTTACAACAGACTTGAATCTTTGAGCACTGAAGTGGAATGTTACAAATGTAACAATTTTGGACACGTGGCCAAAGGTTACATAATGACAGTCCCTCCTAAAGAACCTCAACAAAATAACAAAATTCACAGACAAGAACCTCAGAAAACGACATGGATAAGAAATCAAAATCAGTATAGAAATGAAGAATGCACAGTCGCTCTACAAGCTAAGCAAAAGAAACACGACTGGTATGTTGACAGTGGGTGTTCAAAACACATGACAGGTAATAGAGACAAATTTATTACATTGCGAAAGGAAATAAATGGACCAGTCTCCTTCATAAATGATAATTCAGCCAAAATCATTGGAGAAGACACAATCCAAATTGGGAACAAGAATGAAAAGGCACAAAATGTTCTACTGGTAGAAGATATGAAACATAATATTCTAAGTGTGAGTCAAATGTGTGACCAAGGTCATAAAGTTACTTTCTATTCACAAAAGTGTGAGATAAGAAGAGAAGGTTCATGTAAATTGGTCGGTACAACTACTAGAACTTCAAACAACATATATGTGTTAAGTGAAATTGGAAATGAAAAGTGTTTTCTAGGAAAGGAAGATGAAAGTTGGATATGACATAGAAGAATGGGTCACATGCATTTTGATAACCTTGTCAAATTCAACAAAAGAGAAGCATTCAGAGAAATGCCCCAGATCATGAAACCAACCAACACTTTATGCAAGCATTGTCCACAAGGAAAGAAAACAAAGACTAGGTTCAAATCAAAGGAATATTCAACAACAAGACCACTGGAAATTGTGCATACTGATCTAGTTGGACCAACTACAACAAAGGGCTTAAACGGTGAGAGATACTTTATGTTATTAGTTGATGATTATACCAGAATGACTGCAGTTTTCTTTCTCAAGAACAAGTCAAAAGATTTTGAAAAGTTCAAGATCTACAAGGAAATGGTTGAAAATGAGATGGATTCAAGAATCGAATGCTTGAGATCTGATAACGGAGGAGAGTTCACTTCAAATGAATTTATGGACTACTGCAACAGTCATGGAATAAAAAGGAAATTCTTCGTTGTTAGGACACCTCAATAGAATGGAGTTGTTGAAAGAAAGAACACGATAGTACAAGAAATAGATCGAACAATGCTAATGGATTTCAATTTGATAGATATATTTTGGACACAGGCAGTGCATACAATAGTTCACATTCAAAACAAAGTAATGCTCATAAACAACATTGATAAAACTCCCTACGAGCTATGGAAAGGAATACCAACAAATGTGAAGCACTTCAGAGTTTTTGGAAGCAAATGCTACATCAAAAGAGAAGATGGAAGAATGGGAAAGTTTGACTCTCATGTGGACAAAGGAGTACTTGTTGGTTACTCAAGTACAAGGAAAGCATACAAGTGTTACAATCTAAGATTGAACAAATTTGTGGAAAGCATCAACGTAACAATTGATGAAACAGGGAGACCATAATCAAAGGAAGAAGAAAACAAATCAATGGAACAACTTTTCGAAGAAGAAGCAGAAGAAGAAGTAGAAGAGGAAGATGAAGAGAATCTGACAGAAACATAAGAGAAAGTTCAACAAGTATCTCCAAAGACACCTAGCAAATGAGTACAAAAGAGTCACCCTTTAGATTAGATTATTGCAAACAAAGGTGCAAGAGTTGAGACTAGAAGAACAATACATTCACTAGAACAAACACACCTAGCACTCTTATCTACAATTGAACCAAATTGTTTTGAAGAAGCCAACAAGGATGAATTTTGGAATAAGGCCATGGATGAAGAATTGAATCAAATAGAAAAAAATGACACTTGGGAATTGGTTCCAAGACCAAAGAATAAAAATGTGATCGACACAAAATGGGTTTTCAAGATTAAATTAAATGAAGATGGACAAGTTACAAGGAAAAAATCTAGATTGGTATGTAAAGGATATGCACATATTGAAGGAATCGACTTTGAAGAGACATTTTCCCCAGTTGCCAGAATGGAAGCAATCCGTTTTCTTTTAGCCTATGCATGCTCCAAAAATGTTAAAGTATATTAGATGTACGTAAAATCAATTTTTTTGAATGGATAACTTGAAGAAGAAGTCTACATTGAACAACCAGAAAGATTTCAGTTGTCAGAGAATGCAGATTATGTGTGTAAATTAAAGAAGGCCTTGTATGGTCTAAAATAGGCTCTTAGAGCATGGTACTCTAGACTGGATAAGTATTTGTAGTAGGAAAGGTTCAGAAAAGGAAGTGCAGACAACAACCTCTACATCAAGGTAATTCAAGGTAATATTTTATTAATTGAAGTTTATGTTGATGATATTATTTTTGGTAGTGATGATGACAGGTTAAGCCAAAAATTTGTAAAATATATGCAGAAAGAATTTGAAATGTTGTTACTTGGAGAACTATCCTTCTTTTTGGGACTTCAAATATGTCAAAGCAACCAAGGAATATTTATTTCTCAAACCAATTATATCAGAGAAATGATAAAGAGGTTTGGAATGGAAGATTACAAACCAATTATCACTCCAATGGAAACTAGTTGCAAGCTGAGCAAAGATGATGATTTGAAGTCTACAGATAAAAGGCAATACATGTCAATTATTGGAAGCCTACTATATGTGACAACATCCAGACCAGATGTAATGCAGGCAGTTGGACAGGTGGCATGATTTCAAGCAGCACCAAAGGAGTCACATGTGTTAGCAGTGAAGAGGATTTTCAAATATTTCAAAGGAATAGAAGAGTTTGGATTATGGTATCGAAAAGGAAAGGATCTATCACTTATTGCCTACACAGATGTAGATTGGGCAGGTCGTATTGATGATCGATGAAGCACCAGTGGAGAAACATTCTACTTGGGTGAGTTTTTAGTATCATGGCTAAGCAAGAAACAATCATCAATATCTTTATCTATAGCCGAGGAACGGTATATTGCAGCAACATCATGTTGTACACAGGTTCTTTGGACGAAACAAAATCTGACATATATACAGTTTGAGTATGATGAGCCCATTCCAATCTATTGTGATAATAAAAGAACCATGAATATCTTGAAGAACCCAGTGATGCACTCCAAGACGAAGCACATTCCAATCAAGTATCACTTTCTACGGGAGCAGGTTGTAGAAAAGAACATCAGATTTGAGTATGTGGGCACAAAAGAACAAGTGGTAGACGTCTTCACAAAACCACTTCCACGGGAATCCTTTGAACATCTTCACCAGATACTTGGAGTTATTTCTACTAAAAAATGAATGCTTTTAGAATGCTTATCTTATATGTCTTAGATTTACACAAGGAAGCACCATAAGAGGATAGTTCAGTCAGGGGGAGAAGCCCCGGATGGAAAGATACCTTTGCCATTGATGAAAAAGGGGGAGAGATTTATCAGATGCAGAGGACAGAGGCAGAGGATAGAGGCATGGTTCCAGGGGGATCAGATTTATCAGATATAGAGGAAAGAGGCATGGTTCTAGGGGAACATGAGTGATATGATTTCAGTATTGCATCAGAGTGTTGCCATCAATGCCAAAGGGGGAGATTGTTGATTAAGGTTGGTTTTCATTGATGTCAACCCTTGAAGAAAGCTCTGTATCACAAGGTTTGGGTAATGGACCCAATATTGTTTGATGTAAATATGACTCATTATTGTCTTGTCATGGTTGATAAGAAGTAAAAATGGATGAACTCTAAAGTGGTCCCCTTATGGTGAAAGCCCTCATGGGAAGACGCTTTGCGGAGTGAGTGAACCCATGCTTATTTGAGGAATAATGAGATGAAGGAAAATGGATTTGTCAGTGAAACTATCCTAGATGGATAATGCTTGTCATGCTATTTCTGGTGGTATGTGGAACGTCACATAATTCCTCACGGTTAGAGAGTTATGACCACATGAAGTTGGATAACCACTCATAAGTCTTATTGAAGCCCCCAAGGGTCAAAGTGATTTGCAAAAGAAATTATTTTACATGAAGAAGCCCTAAAATAAGGAAAGTCTAAGGCTACATGAAGATATAAATAAGAGGCAAAGCTCACTCATTATACACACACTTGTACATATTGTATATCTATTTTCTTGTGTAAAGCTTCTTGTAAATACTTGTGGATACATCTGAAGTGGCAAACGTCTGAGGTAGCATAAAGGGTTGATGGTGAAATTCTCGGAATTACAGAAAAGCCCTATTTTATGAGGTGTACATGACTGTCTGTGTACAACTTGTGTACATGCTGAGTTATATGCGGGTTGTCTGTGTACAATTTGCGTACATGTTGAGTTATACACGGGTTGTCTGTGTACAAGGTGTGTACATGTTAGTAAATCCATGGAAACTTGAAGAGATGAAGATTCAGAGGTTCTAGATTTTGAGATCAATCTCCCAGGAAGGTCTAAAGTGCTCAGATACATCAGATCCATCCATTGGTTCAAAAGGTATGTCTTATTTCTATGAATATTTGGATTTTTATGTATGCATGAGGAATGGCAATGGATATTTGAGGATTCTCCCTAGAGAGACTAGTGGCTTCATGGGATCTTCTGCATAAGTCCGATCTACAGAAACACAATGCTAGTATATTCATCATTGATTCTTCTTGTGAGGCACACCTTTTATTTCTTGGCATATGACTAAGGGTTTTTATGGTACATGGTTGAGAGCTTGTATTTGTGTAGTAGTTGATGTATTGAGAGACTGAATATCAGAAAGGGGTTGATGACTAAGATCATGTGAGGGATATTATAATTGTTCATGATTACACATACCTATATAACACATGACTAGAGAAAGACATACTTGTCTTGAGTAAAGGTTATATATGAGGATGCATGCACAGGGTACAGTTACAGTCTGGACATAATGATAGGTTACAAATCTATGTGAATGAAGTTACAGAAGTTCAGAAGTTTTCAAGAAAAGGAAACCCTAGTTTTGAGAAGGCATATGCAGGTTGCATAACAATTTTGTAGCATACATATGCGGGCTGCATAACAGATAGGGTGCATACATACACGGGTTGCAACACTACAGGTCTTGTATCTGTTGTAATTTTTGTAGATACATGTTCAGTTCAGGTAAAGATTTATTACAGGGAAGTTGTACAGATTGGATACATGTCAGTGGTATAGGTTGTTATAGTTGTACATCAGTATATCTCATAGTGAAAGATTGACAGTGGTTCCATCATTCTACTTATACTTTAGGGTGCTTGGATGGGGCAAGGACAGGTGGTTGTAGCTGGAGAACACAGTGGGTTGTAGCCTCCTTTTGGTTGTAGCCAAAGAATTGGGGAGTTGGAGATTCCCTCAGGTTGTAGCCTTCTGTTTGTAGCCATAGAATTGGGGAGTTGGAGCTTCCCTCAGGTTATAGCCTCCTTCTGGTTGTAGCCAGAGAATTGGGGATTTGGAGCTTCCCTCAGGTTGTAGCCTGAGAAATTAGGGGGTTGGAGCCTCCTTCCAGTTGGAGATGGAAAACAAAGGAAGTTGGTACTTCTAATGAATTTAATTCTTCAAGACATATAAGAAAAAACATTCCGTGGTTTTCTCTCGATTTGGGTTTCCACATAAAACAATGGTGTACTGTGTATGTGTGTGATTGTTCATTTCCTATTGCTCATTATTGGATAATAATTCTACATAGATATAACACTTGGATTATTTGGAGAAAAACAATTATAATTATGCTATTACTGATTCACCCCTCCTCTCAGTAATCCAACATAGGGGATGAGTCAGCCGAGGTGGTCACCAGGGGTAGTGCAACATCCATGGGGCCCAATGGTTGGAATCCCAACCCCACCTGAAAGGGGTTGTGGCCAGTTGAGCCATGTAGGGCTTGGTTGTGGCTATGTTGGACATAGGGAAGACTCTCATCCCATGTGTGAGGGTGTTTTGAATTGTACATGTGCATGATATGTACGATCATCTGATTGACGACCTCAGTTTGGCCATTTGTCTGGGGGTGGAAGGAAGTGGATTTGGTGAGCTTGGTATCCAACAGTGACCAGAGGCTCGACTAGAATGTGTTGAGGAACCGACTATCATGGTATGAGATAATGGTTTGTGGGATCCCAAAATTTACCCATACTCATTAAAAGAAGAGCTTGGCAGTGGCTTCTCCTGTGATGTTCTTCTTGTAGGCGGCTAGAATCGCCATCTTGGAAAAACAATCAACAACCAAAAAAACATATTCATTTCCCCTCTTGGTTGACAGGAGGCCCGAAATGTAGTCCATTGAGGTGGATTCCCATGTCCTGTTAGAAGTAGGCAGAGGGGTGTACATGATCTGTTTCTTGGTGGTCGGTTTTGTAATAACGTAGGAGGTGCAGGACCTGATATACTTGCCGACATCCTATCGAAGTTTCGGCCGGTAGAAATGTTTCTGCAACACTGCCACTATCTTTTTGATGCTAAAGTTTCCTTCCACTTGACTGTAGTGAGCTTCCCAAATAAGCTTCACATGCTCGCTTGATGGAACATAGAGATGGCCCAAATGGAACAACAACCCATCTTGAATATGGAAATTAACGACCATTGAGTTGACACCCAATATTTGGTAGGTGGTGGAGAAGTCATGGTCTGCCTCATAGAGGTGGGGCCATCCAGAGGTCTTGTGGTTGCAAGAGTCTATCACCGTGGTGAGTTCCATGACTAGAGGTCAGCTGAGGCAATCAAAAACTCGGTTGGTACTTCCTGTTTTATACTTGATGTTGAGGTGGAACTGTTGTAAGTATGTGGACCACTTCTGATGGTGGTCATTCTTCAATTTTCCTTGGGTTTGCATGAACTGCAGTGGCTTGTGATCAATGTGGATGACTGTCTCCTTTCCAAGAATGTAATGTCTCCACTGATGACATTCTTGCAAAATGGAGTACATTTATTTTTCGTAAGTAGGGTACTTACGGAAAACACTGATAGTGTCTCACTATGATATTCCATGGGGTGGTTGTGTTGAGTGAGAATGACACCCACAACATAGTCTAAAGCATCTATTTCGATCTCAAAGGGATGTTGCAGGTCTAGTAATGAAAGTACTGGGGATGAGCACAAACGCTTCTTCAAGTCATCAAAGGATTTTTGTTGGGATAGACCCCACACAAATTTTTCTTTACCTCCACCCTTGGTTACTTGGCCGAGGGCTTATGCGATATGAGATAATCTCAACACGAACCTGAGATAGAAATTGGTGAGGCCCAAGAATCTCTGAAGTTCAATGAGTGTGTTTGTGGATGGCCAGTCATGAATGACCTGGATCTTGGTTGGACCCACATGAAAACCATGCCGATCAATGATGTATCCTAAGTAATGGACCCTGTCCATGCCGAAGGAGAATTTTTCCAAGTTTGCATATAGTTTGGGCTGCCACAGGGTGTGCAGAACCTACTGAATATGCTGCAAGTGTTCCACCCAAGTCTTGTTGTAGATGAGGATGTCATCCAGATACACCACTACAAAAGTATTGGTGAAAGGTCATAGGATATTGTCCATCATCCTCATAAAATTTGCTGGAGCATTTGTCAAACCAAAGGGCATGACCAACCATTCAAAAAGACCTTCTTTTGACTTGAAGATGGTCTTCCATACATCTATCTATTCTATTGGGACTCGGTGGTATCCAGACTTCAGATCAATATTATTGAAGTATTTGGCCCCCCTGAGATGATTAAGGAGGTCTTCGATTCGGGGAATCAAGTATCGGTTTCAGACTGTGATTTTATTCAGGGCCCGATATTCAATAAAGAGTCATTAGGTCCCATCTTTCTTCTACACCAACACAATTGGGCTCCCACAAGGTGATGAGATGGGATGTATGTGCCCTTTGTGGAGAAGTTCTTGTATCTACCTCTTGATCTCCTCATTTTCTAACAGAGAGCGGTGGTAGACTGGCCCATTGGGTAGCGGTGCGCCTGGGGTTATATCAATGGGATGCTTGACTTGGCCGTGCATAGGTACCTTGATAGGAGAGGAGAAGATAAATGCATATTCTTCCATGACATTATCCACTTTCTTCTGTTGTGTGGAGAGATCGGCTGCAGAGGCTCTGGATGTGGCTGCAATATTTCACTCACTCTGAGAGTGAATCATGAAGAAGACAAATTTCCCGCTCTGAGAGATGACCTTCCTACATTTCTTGGCAGAGATCAAGGGAATAACACTAGGAGGGACTGCCTCGGGTATCCTGTACAATTTTCTATTCAAAGTAATAATAACACCATGAGGCCTAGAATCATATACAACATGACGTTTCCATAAATAAGGTTGGCCCAAAAGAACATTACAGACTTCGATAGGAGAAACATCACACAATACCTCATCTTTGAAGGGCTTGATGTCATACGACAGTCGACACTGTTGGTTGATGCGAAGATCGCTTCCTTGGAGGAGCCATCCAATGGTGTAGGGTTGTGGGTGCGACATTGTCGGCAAGGCCAACTTATTGATGACCTATGCTGAGATGATGTTCTTCTGTCTACCTCTATCAATGATGAAGTGCAACATGGTGTCTTTTACCGACATTTGTGAATGGAAGAGGTGCTCTCCTTCTTCTGGCTTGTCTAGTTCACTAGGCTGGAGCTTGGTGGTAGAAATGGTGGCACTGGGTTCCGCGTCAATGATTCATATTCCCCTTTATGGTTCTGACTCAGAGTCCAAACCCACATCTGATTCAGAGGCTTCCACTTCGGCCACCAATGACTGCTTTGAGCGACAGTCAATAGTTTTATGCCAAGGGATCTTATGGAAGTCACACCACTTCCTGGTATCTTTCTTTGTCTTTTCGATGTCCTTCTTTGCTTGTGGCTTGGACTAGTTGTCCTGATACTATATATATTTTATCTATCCTTTTTTTGTGGGTTGGGGGCACCCCTTCCTAGATTTTGCTGTGAGGGGTTCCCAGGCCCAAATATTTGTGTCTTTTGTTTGAGCTTCTGCTCGATTTTGATGACATATTGGTAGGTCGCACCTAAGGATGAGATGTCCATAAATTCCATTTTAGTATGGATGTATCTATGTAGAGTACCTGATACTTGAGCACCAGATGTCACTTCGAATATTTGTTACCCAACTTGGTGTGCAAGGTATGTAAGATATTTGTGAACTCTAGCACTGCTTGGTCTCTTTCTTTCCATAGTGTGGTCCATTTGGTATACAAGTCGTCATAAATTCCAATAGGGTAGTATTTTTCCTTAGTAACATCCCTGAAGGATTCCTAGGTGGCCGTGACTATAAATAATGAGGGTGCCTCAGTTTCCTTTTGCTCACAGAAAATTTCCCACCAATCTTTGACATGGGGAACGACTTTGAGGAGTGAAAAAGTAATATTTTCTCTATTTGAAAAGTTATGGATAGAAAAATACCCTTCTAGTAGATTCAACCAATTGTCTACATCATCTGTTTCTATATGAACTTCAAATATAGGAATATAGAAGTTGATTTGTACCTTGAAGGGGGCAGTGCCTCCGCTCGAGGAAGATGCGTCGCCTGTTGATAGCCGCCGAAGGATTTGCACGAAACTATCCATCATCTCGTTCCTTTGTTACGTGAGGGCTTCCTCAAGCAACATTTTGAAAGGATCTCTTGTCCCTTCATCTTTATTTTCTCCTTCCATGAGAGGTCGATTGGGCGTGTGATAGCTTTTTTCATCAAGAGAAACAAGCTCGAGACCTAATTCTTTGTACCCTCACCTCTTTGGGGACATGCATTAAGATGACAAGGAGCATACCGCTCTGATACCACTAATCCATATTTTATGAGCATAACGAAATGAATACAAATTATTAAAATATGCTTAACAAAGAATAACAAAGATACAATAAAATTGGGTTTCTATTCAATAAGGAAATAAGCTGAAACTGTAAAATGCAACGGAAAACAAACTTGCTAGAATGGTGGTGACTTATCTATGAGAAGAGATGTGATGGCTGCGCTTATTCCCAAGAAGATGATTAAAATGAGGCTTTGAAGGCCTTTTTAAAATAAACAGGAATGCCAAAAACCCTAGACATCCAAAAACCTAACCCTAGGAGATGAAGCGCCAAAAGTCATGTGGGCCTCGTTTGGGTAAGTAAGTACATCAACTTCCCGGTGCTGTAACTTTTGCATACGATCTCTATTTTAGGCGCACATATCCCGTTGGAGAGGTATCATCGAGGAGATTCATTTTGGGGGCTAAATTAGAGTTTTCTTCTATCATTGAGAAGCTCGATCCTGAAAAACCTTCATTTAGGCCCTCAAAATGGCCCCGAAAGTTAAAAACTGCAAAAAATAGTAAATTGCCAAAATTGCCAGAAAATTGTTTTGAGCGAGTTGGAAAAGATGGGTGGCCACCGATATCCACCTAGATCAGTAACCCTGACATGATGCACATAAATATCATGGTGGAAAGGAAACATATGGACATCATGTTCAACTTCCATATGGATGGATGGATGGTCATACTTGGTACCAGTTGGCTACATTGCTTAGCCGGTCATATTGTATGGTTTCTTCTCGTGTTTCAAGGATGAAACATGTGAAGGGGGATGTAATGTAGTATACCTATGGAGGTAATATGGGGTACCTGGGGAGGTACCCAATGTGAATGTGGTTATGCATTATTAATAGTATTCATTTAATATATGAGAATGTGGTCATTCAATGTAATTTGTACTAGGTCCACTATATTAATAAAGGCCCACTATGGTAGTTATATGTAATAAATGTGAGAAGGCTCTCTAGAAGGTTCCTAGAAGATAGAGAGAGCTATATAAAAAAGTGTAAGCAATGTAATGAGGTATAGTGAAGAATATTGTGAATGTATCAAGCATTTTTTGAGGAGTGCATTCCTTCCTTAAGGAATAATATATGGTGTTACCCTACCTCAAGGGTTTTGAATATTTCTTGTGTTCAGTATTTGGGTGAATGGTTTGGCGTGTATTATTGGTTTATTGTTGATATTTATCTTTAGATCTATTCAGGTACTTAACATATGGGGCTACCCACATATGGAATTTTAAGAAGATTCTAGAAGGTATAAACTTTATCACAATTGAGGGTTGAGGAAGTAAAAATCCTACCGCTAGATAGCTATCGAAAGATGTTAAATACCGAGCTACTAGGAGGAGAAGGGGTTCCATTATTTAACACTATATTTGTTCCATAGTTGAGAAGAGCACCTAGGAGTGGTATTTTGAGAGAATAATAGAAGAGGATAGATTCTATAGTAGCCATACATGCCACAATGTCAAAGGAAACTTAACAAAGAGTGCCTCTTTCTTTGTACTTGCATCTAAAGAAAAGAGAGCAGAGAAGGACGACCTTCTAGTTGGTTTTTTTCCCATATTGGGTTTCCAAGGTTATAGGTTATATTTGTGGATGGTGTGTGAGTATTTATTTCTGTTCTATATTTTTTCACATTTAATCTATATCATACATTTTAAGTAGAAAACCAGTAATCAAAGAATTTGCGATCTAAAGGAAGCAACATATTGATAATGATTTTAACGATTTCCATCCCCCATTCCACCATTAAAAAATGGAGAGTTATTCAAGGATTTTATAAGCTAACCACCAATTTGCAAAAATTAATCAACCTATAATAGAATGCATAAGGGGTTCTATAAGAGGTTCATTGGGACATTTTATATGCATGTATGGATTAATAAAATGAACTAGAGATTGATAAAATGAGTCTTTAGACCATACCTAGATTTTTTAATTATGATTTTTCTAGTGACTTTTGATCACCAAGTAGAAGGTATGCCCTTCCCTAATATCAGAGTTTTATAGTGAATTTAGTAGGATTAATGACACTCAAATAATAATCCTTAATATAAGAAGTCATGACAAATGGGGTGTATTTATTCCACCAAAGTTTCCTAGGTCTTGCACCTGACCTCAACCACAACCACAATCACAATCACAAGCACAAATGAAAGTGGCCCAAAAGAGGAAACCATATCATTGGGGAAACTTGAAGCTTGGTGGAGGCACCCACAATACCCCATTTTCACTATCCCAACAAGCTCCAATTGGAATACCACAAGTAAATGAAATTTGAGTTAATATTGATCTCGATGATGCACTAATATACAACAAGAAGTGATTTAAATACTTACACCATGTTGAACAAGGAAAATTTTAGGGGTTAAATTTTGCCATTGGACTAATTTTCCATATTTTCAAAAAAGGATTTGCCAATTCCATTATTTTCCAAGAATGGTTTGCCCAAATTCTACAGGATAAAATTATTTTACAAAAAAAATTGCATTTTTTTAGAAACTATATAAAATCCTTAAAAAATGATTATTTGTACAAAAATATCGTCAAACTTTTCATAGTTGGCATTTTAAGAATTAGTAATTTTTGCCAAAGTTTTTACATTTTATGATAAGTATGGATCTTTAAAATTTTCCCTATTAATATGTATTATTAAAGTTGTAGACACACACACACAACTTTTTATAGTTGACATTTTAAGAATTTGTAATCTTTGCCAATCTTTTTACATTTTAAGATAAGCATGGATTTTTAAAATCCCCCCCATGAATATATGAAGAAGTAGAGGATTACATATGTGTGTGTGTGTGTGGACAATTGAGTGTAGCTTGAGTGGTTGTGAAAAAATGTTTTTACCCTTCTCATTCGGGTTCAAATATTACTTTGTGACATGTTTTCTCTTAGTGAGTCAATTCTTGATGAGCTATATATAATCTATTCATGAGTTTTAACTTGGTCTTTATTGAGGAAAATATATGAATTGATCTTACTCAAGAATTTTCAGACTTTACTTGGCTAAAGTATATCACCCTATGTTTATAGTCAACAAAAGTAATATCCTAACTCACAAGTATTAATTACGAGTGCTTAGTCTAGTCTTTTATCAACAAAAAGCTTGCTGGAAATTCACTTTTTATGTATTTTCTGAATATATCAGTTGCTGAAATAAATATAAGAACAAACGTAAATACACCAAGATGATAATCAAGACAACTGAGACATAAAGCAATCCTTTATTTCATTCCAATTCACCAAAGATTCATTTTCTTTACAAAATCTCATACAAAAATATTGGACCAAAGTCAAACTTAGACATCCCCGATGGAACATACAAAAGGACCTATGACAGAAAACCAAAACTGAAATCTAAAAGATGGATCAACTTGCCACAAATTGTTGCCCACTCGTCTCTGCACGATAGCCTTTGTCAGTCATGAAAACTAATTCACAAACAGACAAGTCTACACAGACTATCAAAGATAGATCAACACCTCTGAAGAACAAGTGCCTGAATGATTTGATTCAACCCTGAAAATTGTTGTCTACAATAATACCCTGTTATCATAAAAGAAGATTAGGCTTTGATGAATATATGAATGGATGAAAACTAAATTGTGTCAACATAAACTCAAAGAGAAAACCTTAGCGTACTTTTGCTTCTATCCCTCCTTTGTTCCTCCCCTTTATTTTGCTTTTAAAAAATCAAAATCGTTTGGAGTAGTTGAACCAATTCATTAATTAAGCTAACTAAAGACTCAACTAACTTTAATTAGGGGGGGGGAAGTCATAATAATAATAGGGTCATAAATAAATAATAACTAGTAGGTGGGACCCCTTGTGACTCCCTTTAGTTCATAACAATAATAACAACTATAACATAATCCATTTGTTAAGAAAACACAACACCTTGTGCCTTCCCTCATTTACTTTTGACAATTTTAGCTCATAAAATTTGAAAACATTTCAAAATAATATTCATATATCCAAAATAAAACATGTTGTCCAAAATCCATGAAGTCAACTGTCATAAAACAATAGATAACATAAAATTCAAAAGCCATATTTTCCAGTCTGTGATGCAACCCTTCCTTGGTTACTGCTGTCACCTCTTGATTTGATCGAATTAACCTTGGGTTGGGTAGATCCTTTAGGCTTTATCTCATTGATCACATGGGAACAATCATCCCTCAAATGCATCTGTGAAGACACGGATTTGTCGCAGTCATCGAAGGGTGAGGAAGGGGCATCAATAGCTTTTCCTTTATCAAATTCATGGTGGGATTCAATCTTCAATATCTTGCTGGCATGTGAGGATTGCACTGGCAAGTGGTTAGGGGAATATTGGACAATGGCGTTCAAAGGTGGAGGAGTAGGCAAAGTCAAGTTGGGCCAGCCACGTTGTTGGGAGACTGTTGGGTGAACAATCTCTTTCCACCCATCATTTTCAAGGAATTCAGGGTGTAAAGAGACATGAGGAGGCACAAGGATACTGGGGCCTTGAGGGGCTTGGAAAGGAGGCCTTTCAGGCCTAGGTTGGACTATTCCATGCCCAATCCAATTAAAGAACCCATCATGAAAAAATTGTCCAAGCTCTTCTAAATCAACATCAAAATGTATAGAGAACTTGGGCCTTCTTGGGCCTTGGTTCTAGTTACCTCTACCTCTGTTTCCTTGGCCATGGCTTCCCCGATTGAAAAAACTCATCCTTCATGTGTATTCGATTAGCAAATAGTCTTTTAAATAGCCATGCATGACAAATCTTAAAAATATGAAATAGATTTGGCTCAGAATGTATCAGACTCATGCAATCCAATGAATACAAATTGTTCTAATTTTAATCAACGAGCAGGGGGGTGAAATAGTGTTCTGGGAAATGCGAGGGGTTTGTATTGAGCAAAAATATGATATAATGAAAGGAGAGAAAAAAAAAATGGTCACTACTCAATGATAACAAAAATCAACTGTAAATCAACCAAATAAAACCTCACTGCAATCTACCCAAGATATTACCACTTCATCCACTTAACACATAAATTCTCTTGGCTGTAATCAATATTAGAACAGGGAGTGAAACAATGAATCTGGGATATGTGAAGGGTTTGTAATTAGTGGAAAGTGAGATAATGAGAGGGAAGGATAACAATTACTACTCATGAAATTAATCAAGCGATCCATAAAACATTCTGCAGTAAGAATATATGCATCAACCAACAATCAAATGACTCGGTAATAATTCTTGTGTATTTGACTAGTTCACTATCCATTAATATCCAACACAATTCCATTACAGAACAATAAGTATTTCACACAATTTGTAAGAGGTTTTGTTCCCTTTATTCGCACATTCTGCATTTTATAATAATCAACAATAACACTCATTCCTAATCTATAATCATTAACGTCCACCATTGTCATACGTTTCTTCAATCCACATCTATATTTAAAAGTCATGTTTCCAAAATAATAATGAAGTCACTATTTCTGCAATAGAGCCAATCAAGATCTGTAATGATATTCGTTCCCATATATAAATGCAGTAAAAATACCAAAATAAGCAAAACCTCACATGCCATGCCTAAAATGACAATTGACTATACAGCCAATAGCCACCATTTAGACACAGGCTATGCAAGAGTAAATTTCCAAGGCAATGTAACCATACCACTGTAAAAAAAACAACTCAATGTGACTTAAAAGCTGAGCCAAATGTCCAAAGGGACTGTCATCAACAGTGGTCAATTGCAATAAATAACACGCTTAAAAATCTGAGGGTATCACTGAGTATAAAAACAAACTATCCATACTACACACAGAGTGCAACTAACCATCCTCCACAATTTCCACTTATCACAACAAACACACAGTCATGATAATAAATCAACATATCGTGTTGAGGGTATGCGCATTAATAAGTGGTTGGTTCATTTAAGTCACATCATGATTCAATCAAGCCGTACACACTCAGGCCTATTCAACCAACAACACAAGGATATCATGGCTATGCCTTCTATAGTTATCCAGTTTGATTATCATTCGACCCCAAGAAAACCATAGTTAACATGCCCTATGTTTCATTTGAAAAACACCATACACAGAACGTGACCTGTGTGAGCAACCCTAAGCATTCGTGACCAATGTCATCCATCAACCAAATCACCATAAGTGCAAAACTAGTGACTGTACATAAACCAACAATTCGTCACTATGGCAAAAAATCAATCAATTGAACAAGTTGTGGTAGTTGTGCATATCCATGCATCCAATCGAAATGGGCATAGGCCCTTCCATTAAAAACAACTGAGTTCTTTGACATCAGGTGAGTGACTGTGAACTTGGAAATGTAAGGTTCATGCTATTATCATAGAGGCAGTGATGAAAATCCATACCAACACGACTATTATACGACCAACGGGTGAGCCCGTATTCAAAGTAATAGACCCAAATAACCATAAACAACTTGGTAGAATCGACAGTCTCCCTATGAAACTCCAGTCTAGAGGGTTAGGGGTTTTCACGGTAGCCTTCACAGGAGGAACATAACTAACTGCAGTGAAACTTTGAGGCCAAAAGTGTACACGCAAGGAGGACTATGATTCTCTTGTGAATGGGAGACAGTTCCTTGACAGGGCCGAAACATGAAAACATGGCTCTAGTTAAACCCCAGAATCGTGAAGGCAACCATCCAACCATGATTTAAACAAAACCCTTCAACCCAAATGCAGTGGTAACAAAGAACTATCACCCAGGAAGGCTGATGAACTTAAAACTATCACGTCAGGACCAACCATTTTCCATTCAAAAACAAAATTCCACTCAATTGCAGCACTCAGGACAAACAAAAACCCACACAACTGAGCCAAAATCATTTCATAACTAGAGTGAAGTCAAGAATGGCCAAGAGAGACATACCTGTTAATTAAAATCCTTAAGACGAGAGGTGGCCGAGCAGTTTCACCCTGCAAAAAATCCAGAGCGTGAATACAACAACAAGATCAAACAATAGTACGAATAGGTTGGAGGCCAATGGGAAGGGTAAAGGTGACGTGCAGTAAATGAAGGTCGCCTCCACCCACATCTCATTTACTCAGTAGTACATGCCAATGAGCCCCCCATTAACACCATTAATCAACCCATGCATCGAGAATATCAACATATTTAAACCATAGCAGAATCCAAGTTCCATATAACAATTCAACCATTCACATTATTACTTTGCCAAATGCGCCACCCATATTCATATTCCCAATATAAATCAAATAAATCACTCGACCACTATACAACCTAAGAGATCATGTATAGAATCATCACTAATAGCGTGATCAACATCAGCCTGAAGCATAACATAATCACGATACATATGGACTATATAAAATCGCAAAGCCATTACTTCCATGAGCCACCGACGTTCATAACATATGTATATCAACTACCAATTTTATTAACCAATGCATAACCATTACATTATCACCTTGCCAAATGCACCACCGAAATTTCCAGCATATGCATATAAAAATGTAATTTAACACAATTTCATAGCCATTTCCTTGTTAACTAGTGTTTAACAATAATCAACAAATATTTTATGCATGTAGTATTGCAGAACTAGGTCCCTTTGCACTTGTTGTAATACTTTGCCTTCTTCAAAACTTCCCTTCATGTAATTTTACTAACATATTTGTTGTCCAGGTGCGAGAAGAAAAAATACCATATATGAATAACAGGTTGTAGTATCATGAAGGAACAACATCTCAAATCTTAACTCATATCAATGGCAATCATATTCTCATCAACCATGTAAACCTTTGTAGCACATCATCATAACATTGAAAATGAACATATATGATCTTCAAAAGTTGAAGGGGTCCCACCTACTAGCATTATTTAGTCTTATATAATAATAGGCTTTAGCAACACTTTGCGAGCGAAATTACGTTGACGTTTAAATCGTCAACAAATTGACGACTCCACATGGATTTGTTTTTTTAGCAGATTAGAACTCAAAACTCATGGTTTCACAGAACAAGGATAGTAACCTCAATAATACAAAACTTGAATGATTATGCATCAGGGGGAAGTGAGTGGATTTAATGGAAAGATGAATGAGAATTTAGGAATAACTCATGAAAAGTGTTAAGTATGAGGGGTTTTACCATTGTATGCATAATCATTTGACTGTAAAATGCTCTCAACTTGAAAGTGGAAAACTTATAGATTTTCTCTTAAGATATTAATGGATGAAGAAATGGCAAGAAGAAGCGGGAAACAACCAATTCCTCATAAGATAACAGCGGAAATACATAACAAATTCAAACTCCCTTTAGAGGAGAGATCATAACAACTGTGTAAGCTTGATTCTTATTGACTAACAATGCTTTTGCGGAGGTGTCGCTGTGGCAGAATTGATCCAACCTTCTAACTTGACCAAACACTTAAAATATGATAAAGACAAAAATTTCAATAGAAGTCAGAATGCAAAAATTAAAACAATAGCAATAAAAGACAGAAATAAAACACAACAAAAATTCAACTCAGAAAGCAGAAAAAAAGAAGCCCAAAAATTGAAAGCAGAGCTAAACTACTAGTATACAGAAGAATACAATCGGAAAAAACACCTTTCATGCTGGTCCCTCGCAATACTTCAAGCAATGACTATTAGTGGTGTGGGAAAACCATTGTCTCTGTAGTTCCTTTGAAATTTCCGAGTTAGTGTCCAAGACAAAAGTAATCTGGAAATGACCCAACACTTGAAATTCTGATGTAACTATTAGCCTTTTGTCGAATACGATTAAATTGTCAAGATAAGCATGGAGACTGACCAACTCATCGAAGGTTGTGTATATAGGCCCTTTTAGGGCAATACTTATATCAAATAAACCAGAAGGTAGGCAACTGTAAGACATAGTATCACAATTAGTAATAAAGGTGGTTTTGTCAATATTTGCCCCTTCTACCTTGATTTTATTGTAACCAAACAAACTGTCAAGTAAGGGCTCCAAGTGTAACTCTACAACCTGTTGCAGAAAATTTTTCATGCTGAGAGGGAGGAGAGGGTTTCTCATAGTTTCTTGCCTGAAAGTTCAAAGACTAATGTAGGTTCTAATATTATTAGTGGTCTTCGAAGAAGGTTCCCAATTGGAAACCCATTTAGGGTGGACTAGAAAAAACATTTCAGTCCTTAAGAAAGTATTCAAATCCCCTCGAAAGGTTGCCTTCAGTGCAGAGTTAACAAGTCTTTGTTTTTGCCTAGATAGTTTCATAGTATGTTGAACAAGAACTGGATCAAAACCACGAAGATCCACATTAAACCAAGCAAAAATATTTTGAAATCCACCAAGTAATTTAGCATAATTCATTTCTTCCTTATCAGAACCCTGGACATTTATTTCAACATTTGATGAAGATCTAGGTGTCCTGATGTTCATGGAGATGGCTTCAACCACCTTCAATTGTAACTCCTCCTTTTCTTTATTGCCTCCAACACTAAAAAAAATGAACTCTCAAGAGGATTCAAGCCCTCAGGAATCCTATTATTTTCCATGAATATAGCTTCCTCGGGCTTAAGAGGTTCATATTGGATGATAAAACAAATGCTCTCATCATTAGGGAGGGCCTTCCAAGATCCTACATGTTCAGGAAAATATGGATGATATAGGGACTGAAAAGCGCAATCGGTCCTGTGAGGCAAAAGTTGTTGATTAGGAGAGGCTGCAAAGGCAACTAACCGATCAACCATGGAATTCAACTCCTTCTTCACATGAGTGATGTTGAAAGCTAGAAGGTTCGAGACAACTGCCCAAACAGTTTTGGAGTATTGTTCCATCAACTCGTTGCTAGGAGAGCATATCTTGCATATTATGTTCACAACAAGCTCAAAACTTCCAAAAAATGAAAGGTGACCACAACCAAGATTAAGGGCGTTCTTGATGCCCAATAATAAATCTTCGAAATCAACGACATTATTCGAACAAGCAAACTCTAACCTGTACAACAGATTATGAATTTTTCCTACAGGAGAAACCAAGGTAATGTTAACCCCATTTCCCTCACTAGAGCATGAACCATCAAAGTGAATATGCCATAAATCATTATCTAAATCAATTCTTTCCAAAGGAATAGTATCCTCTTCAACAAAGATGGAATACACTCCTAGGTCTTCTTCGACATAGTTTATGTTAGATTGCAGAAAATTCTCTATGTAGGGTGAAATCCTTCCCTCTCTAAGGACTATGATATTCTTACCATTCCGAGGAACTGATAAATGTGTCCTGTCGAGTGAGAGGTATCCACCTGTTAGGGCTTTCCAATCTCTTCCCAAGATAATTGAATAATTGCTTACATGCATATCAATCACCTGAATGCTGAGGGTTGTCCTTATCTCAGGGCAAGTGCATAAAACCAAGGTTACATCCTTAATATCACCTATGGTTGTTTGTTGTAGACTATTTTAGGAAATCATGCTTCGGGTGTTTTCGTTTGTACAAGATAAGCCTAGCTCTTCCATAATAATCTTCGACATAACACTTGGGCATGAACCACCATTAATGAGGTAATAATGGGCGATTTAATCCATGATCTTTACAAAAATATAAAAAAGGTTTTTTTTTACAGGGTATCTGAAGTTATGTACACCTACTTTATTTACAGAAGAATCCTCTTCGTCTACCTCTTCGGAAATATTGGCTACAACGAAAGATTTTCCTTCCATGAATTGTTTCAGATGCATTTGTTGTTTAGGGACAACAACCATGTCTAGTAGGGTTTCATTTGCTTTGATGTTAGCCAATTGATTCAAGATATTGTATTTGGAACAAGGGGGGGGGGAGGGGTGATTTTTTGACTCTCGAGAATTTTAGGAACCTGGGGCACAACAGTGGTTGAGGATGAGCTCGGGATAGAAGAATCGCGAGGAGGGTCAAATTTTCTTTTAGAGGCATAGTCTTTGTTCCTGGTATTGATAACCATGACATCTTCTCGCTCGGATAAATCTAGGACAACGATAGTAGCTTCTGGTATTTTCCCAAAGATCTTGTCTCTGACACTCTTATTTACCTCACATGTGGTTTCTTCATGGTGTTCTTTGAAAAATTTACACCAACTCCTAGGTAGGATAACTTTGGGCTGAAAATTATTTTCGACCAGACTTCTAAAAGGAGGGGCAGAAGAGGATGAAGCTCCAGGGGTGAGAGGGGAGACAATACCCTTCCGCTCAAATGCTATCATACGATTGTTCATATCTTGTACTAGCTTTAAGAGAGAGGACATGTATGTCTTTCTAACTGATTCTCCCTGGGGTAGACCAGTTCGTTGAAGTTGTTCTTTGTACTTTGAACAAGTGTGCAGAGAGGAACCGAGATTATCAATGGATTTTTCTTCAATCCTATGATGGTAAGGAGAAGGCAATGCATTGTATTAATGCATGAAGGAAGCTTGGTTCTGAGGGTGATTAAGTTCGAGGATTTGATTATACAACTTGGTGAAACACAAGTTGAAAGACTTGATGCTCTCACCATATTTGCAAGTGACATTATTATACTCCCTTAACTTCTCGACTGGGCTTTTATATTGCCCATAAGTTGATCTGTACCAGTATATTAATTCCTCCCAAGTAGACAAAATCTTTGGAGGAAGGTCAAAGAAGTCATCCGCAACCTTTCCTTCCAAGGAGTTGACGAACAAGCGCATGTAGGTATCATTGTCGTTAGCTCCTATGTTATGACAAGTGTTAAAGAATGCCACTAGGTGATCATTGGTACTGACCGTGTTATTTCCTGAAAACTTAGGCACATTCTCTTAAAACTTCGAAAGTGGGAGAGTAGTAGGTGCTAGGTTAAGAGGAGAGGACACATGCCATGGTGTGGTTGTGGCATCTTTTTCGAACTGAAAAATCCCATACTTTTTAAAGACTTTGGTGGGGTTTGTAGTAGATTGGACAGGGATATGGTGGCTGTACAAGCTACCAATCACCGATGACAATGAAGATTGGGAGGATGGAGCACTTCTAGTGCCACCAAAACCACCACTAGATGCCATCTTGTGGATGATAGGTGAGGGAAAGAAAGACGAGTTGGATGAATCAGATAAAGCTCTCCTTAGAGCACTTTATAGGGCAGATAACACAATGTTTCTCCTTCCTATCTCAGCAATAGGATTGATTTCGAGTGACAATCCTCTTCGTCTTCTAGAAGCACAAGAATCAAAGGACATGAAAGAATGGTCGAAATTGAAGAAACAAAAGGTTACCGCTGATTTCTAGGCTGCCTACGTCTAGCTTCCAATTGTTCTTGATTACTAATATCTCCTTCAATTACTGCCCAAGAACGGTTAAGCTCAACACGGGTCCTAGAAGTGTCTAAAATAGTATGAAACATGTTCAAAGCAATGTTGGTCTGGTCTTGGAGACTGGGCTCAAGATTGGTCTGCCTTGCAACATGAATACTCATTAAAAGCAAAACAGTCAAAGAATCAAAATCAGAAAAAGAAAAATGTATTGATGAAAATTGAGTATAAAATTTAACCAGAGAGATATCAAAGATCTCCCCAGTATGGTTGCCAAATAAATGTTGAGGAAAATATATGAATTGATCTTACTCAAGCATTTTCAGAATTTACTTGGCTAAAGTAAAGTAGACGGGAATATCACCCTATGTTTATAGCCAACAAAAATAATATCCTAACTCATAAGTATTAATTACGAGTGATTAGGCTAGTCTTTTATCAACAAAAAGCTTGCTAGAAATTCACTTTTTATGTATTTTATGAATATATCAGTTGCTGAAATAAATATAAGAACATAAGTAAAGACACCAAGATGATAATCAAGACAATTGAGACATAAAGAAATCCTTTATTTCATTCCAATTCACCAAAGAGTCATTTTATTTACAAAATATCATACTGAAATCTTGGACCAAAGTCAAACTTAGACATCCTTGATGGAACATACAAAAGGACCTCTGACAGAAAACCAAAACTGAACTCTAAAAGATGGATCAACTTTCCACAGATTGCTTCCCACTCGACTCTGCACGATAGCCTTTATCAGTCATGAAAACTAATTCACAAACAGACAAATCTACACAGACTATCAAAGATAGATCAACACCTCTAAAGAACAAGTGTCTGAATGATTTGATTGAACCCTGAATATTGTTGTCTACAATAAGACCCTACTATCATAAAATAAGATTAGGCTCTGATGAATATATGAATGAATGAAAACTGAATTGCCTCAACATAAAATCAAAGAGCAAACCTTAGCATACTTCTACTTCTATCCCTCCTTTGTTCCTCCCCTTTCTTTTGCTTTTAACAAATCAGAATCGGTTGGAGTAGTTGAACCAATTCATTAGTTAAGCTAACTAAAGACTCAACTAAATTTAGTTGGGGGAGGGGGAAGTCATCATCATAATAGGGTCATAAATAAATAATAACTAGTAGGTGGGACCCCTTGTGACTCCCTTTAGTTCATAACAATCATAACAACTATAACAGGATCCATTTGTTCAGAAAACACAACAACTTGTGCCTCCCCTCAACATATTTACTTTTGACAATTTTAGCTCATAAAATTTGAAAATATTTCAAAATAATATTCATATATCGAAAATAAAACATGCTGTCCAAAATCCATGAAGTCAGCCGTCATAAAACAATAGATAACATAAAATTCAAAAGCCATATTTTCCAGTCAGTGATGCAACCCTTCCTTGGTTGTTGCTGTCACCTCTTGATTTTCCCGAATTCGCCTTGGGTTGGGCAAAGCCTTTAGGCTTTATCTCACTGATCACATGGGACCAATCCTCCCTCAAATGCATCCATGAAGACACGGATTTGTCGGAGTCGTTGGAGGGTGAGGAAGGGGCAGTCGTATCTTTTCCTTTATCAAATACATGGTGGGGTTCAGTCTTCAATCTGTTGCTGGCATGGGAGGATTGCAATGGCGAGTGGTTAGGGATAGCTTGGAAAATGGGGTTCAAAGGTGGAGGAACAAGCAAAGTCAATTTGGGCCAGCCACGGTGTTGGGAGACTGCTAGGTGAACAATCTCCTGCCACCCATCATTTTCAGGGACTTCAGGATGTAAAGAGACATGAGGAGGCACAGGGATACCGAGGGCTTGAGGGGCTTGGAAAGGAGGCCTTTCAGGCCTAGGTTGGACTATTCCCTACCCAATCCAATTAAATAACCCAACATGAAACAATTGGCCAAGCTCTTCTGAATCAACATCAAAATGTATAGAGAACCTTGGCCTTCTTGGGCCTTGGTTCCATTTACCTCTACCTCTATTTCCTCGACCATGGCTTCCCCGACTGAAAAAACTCATCCTGCATGTGTAATCGATTAGAAAATAGTCTTTTAAATAGCCATGCATGACAACACTTAAAAATATGAAATATATTTGGCTCAGAATGTATTAGGGTCATGCAATCCAATCCATACAAATTGTTTTAATGTTAATCAACGAGTAGGGGGGTGAAACAATGTTCTGGGAAATGCAAGGGGTTTGTATTGAATTAAAATATGATATAATGAAAGGGGAGAAAAAAAATGGTCACAGCTCAATGATAACAACAATCAACTATAATCAACCAAATAAAACCTCACTGCAATCTACCCAAGATATTACCACTTCATCCACTTAACACATAAATTCTCTTGGTTGTAATCAATATCAGAACAAGGAGTGAAACAATGAATCTGGGATATGTGAAGGGTTTGTAATTAGCGGAAAGTGAGATAATGAGAGGGAAGGATAACAATTACTGCTCATGAAATTAATCAAGCGATCCATAAAACATTCTGTAGTAAGAATATATGCATCAACCAACAATCAAATGACTCAGTAATAATTCCTGTGTATTTGACTAGTTCACTATCCATTAATATCCAACACAGTTCCATTACATAACAATAAGTATTTCACACAATTTGTAAGAGGTTTTGTTCCCTTTATTCACACATTCTGCATTTTATAACAGTCAACAATAGCACTCATTCGTAATCTGTAATCATTAACATCCACCACGGTCATATGTTTCTTCAATCCACATCTATATTTAAAAGTCATGTTTCCAAAATAATAATGAAGTCACTATTTCTGCAATAGAGCCAATCAAGATCTGTAATGATATTCGTTCCCATATATAAATGTAGTAAAAAGACCAAAATAAACAAAACCTCACATGCCACACCTGAAATGACAATTGACTATACAACCAAAAACCACCATTTAGACACAGGCTATGCATGAGTAAATTTCCAAGGTAATGTAACCATACCACTATAAAACAAAACAACTTAATGTGACTTAAAAGCCGAGCCAAATATCCAACACGACTGTCATCAACAATGGTCAATTGCAATAAATAACATGCTTAAAACTCTGAGGGTATCACTGAGTATAAAAACAAACTATCCATACTACAAAGAGAGCACAACTAACCAACCTCCACAATTTCCACTTATCACAACAAACACACAATCATGATAATAACTCAACATATCATGTTGAGGCTGTGCGCATTAATAAGTTGTTGGTTCATTTAAGTCACACTGTGATTCAATCAAGCCGTGCACACTTAGGCCTATTCAACCAACAACACAAGGATGCCATGGATATGCCTTCTATAGTTATCCATTTCGATTATCATTCGACCCCAGGGAAACCATAGTTAACATGCCCCATGTTTCATTTGCAAAACACCATACACAAAACACGACCTGTGTGAGCAACCCTAAGCATTCATGACCAATGTCATCCATCAACCAAATCACCATAAGTGAAAAACTAGTGACTGTACATCAACCAACACTTCACCACTATGGCAACAAATCAATCAACCGAACACGCCGTGGTAGCTAGGTATACCCATGCATCCAATCGAAATGGGCAGAGGCCCTTCCATTAAAACAAACTGAGTTCTTTGACATCAGGTGGGTGACTGTGAACTTGACAATGTAAGGTTCACACTATTATCACAGAGGAAGTGACAAAAAGCCATACCAGCACGATTGCTATATGGCCAACGGGTGAGCCCATATTCAAAGTAATAGACCACAATAACTAGAAACAACTTGGCAGACTTGACCGTCTCCCTATCCAACTCCAGTCTGGAGGGTTAGGGGTTTGCACGGTAGCCTTCACAGGAGGAACATAACTAACTGTAGTGAAACTTTGAGGCCAAAGGTGTGCGTGCAAGGAGGACTATGATTCGCTTGTGAACGAGAGACAGTTCCTTAACAGGGTCGAAACAAGAAAACATGGCTCTAACATAAACCCCAGAATCGTGAAGGCAACCATCCAACCATGATTTAAACAAAACCCTTCAACCAAAACGCAGTTGTAACACAGAACTATCACCCAGGAAGGCTGATGAACTTAAAACTTTCACGACAGAACCATCCATTTTCCATTCAAAACCAAAATTCCACACAGTTGTGGCACTCAAGACAAACAAAGCCCCACACAACTGAGCCAAAATCATTTCATAACCAGATTGAAGTCAAGAGTGTCCAAAAGAGACATACCTGTTAATCAAAATCCTTAAGACAAGAGGTGGTCAAGCGGTTTAACCCTGCAAAAAATCTGGAGTGTGAACACAACAACAATATCAAACAATAGTTCGACTAGGGTGGCGGCCAACGGGAAGTGTAAAGGTGATGTGCAGTAAATGCACGTGGCCTCCACCCACATCTCATTTACTCAACAATACATGCCAACGAGCCTCCCATTAACACCATTAATCAACCCATGCATCGAGAATATCAACATATTTAAACCATAGCATAATCCAAGTTCCATATAACAATTCAACCATTCACATTATTACTTTGCCAAATGCACCACCCATATTCATATTCCCAATATAACTCAAATAAATCGCTCGACCACTATACAACCTAAGAGATCATGTATGGAATCATCACTAATAGCGTGATCAACATCAACCCGAAGCATAACATAATCACCATACATATGGACTATATAAAATCACAAAGGCATTACTTCCATGAGCCACCGACGTTCATAACATATGTATATCAGTTACCGATTCCATTAACCAATGCATAACCATTGCATTATCACCTTGCCAAATGTGCCACTAAAATTTCCACCATATGCATATAAAAATGTAATTTAACACAATTTCATAGACATTTCCTTGTAAGCTAGGGTTTAACAATATTCAACAAATATTTTATGCATGCAGTATTGCAGAACTAGGTCCCTTTGCACTCATTGTAATACTTTTCCTTCTTCAAAACTGCCCTTCATGTAATTTTACTAACATGTTTGTTGTGTAGGTGTGAGAAGAACAAATACCATATATGAATAGCAGGTTGTAGTATCATGAAGGAACACCATCTCAAAGCTTAACTCATATCAATGACAACCATATTCTCATCAACCATGTAAACCTTTGTAGCACATCATCATAATATTGAAAATGAACAGATCTGATCTTCAAAAGTTCAAGGGGTCCCACCTACTAGCATTATTTAGTCTTATATAATAATAGGCTTTATCAACACTTTGCACGCGAAATGTTTTAAATCGTCAATAATCTTGTGCCTTGAAAAAAATAAAATTTACTTTGAATACCATCTTCAAAATGAAAAAATAAATAAAATAACCTGCCTTGAAAAATCTAGAATTTACTTTTAATACCATGTTCAAAATCAAAATTAAAAAAAGAAATAAAACAATTTAACTCAAATTTAAAGATAAACCATACTTTCAAATTTAAAAATAAACAAGACTTTCACGACATATAACTCCACGAATTTTAGCCAACTTGGAGTTAAAAAAATTTACATCCTTTACAAACTTAGTTCCATCGGCTTAAGATGTTACAAGACGTGCAAAAGTACATTTAAGAGGTGATATGATGTAACACATGATTTCCTGGGAGAACTATATCCACTTTTACAAAATACAATGATTGTATTCCACTCATGATGGATCAATTTGAAAAGAACAAATGTAATGCGATGCCAATAAAACATTGCTTCATGAAAAACTAGAGATTTATTATTACGTGCTTTGTTTGCTTCATGAAAAACAAGGGCAGCGTGGCTGCGTGTACTGCCTCCCCACGCTGCCCGCTGTATCGCGATTTGAATTCCAGAACCTACATATTTAATGCCAAGACCAATCTGTGCAGTGAGGGTACTGCCAGTCTGACAAAGTATTAAATATAAATAATATAAAATAGAAATTTAACTTACCCAGTTTGTAGTTTGTAATGTTATTGAGTTAATTTTTATCTCGAAATACGTGAAGGCTGCAATAACACTATAAAATTATCAGCCAATGAAAGGTAAGAAAATTCAATTTTTTTACATATTAAAAAATAAGAATTTTAATTTCTTATGTTATACATTAAGATTTTTACAAAAATTTTAAAGTCAGACCAAATTAATAGAAAAGTCAACCCCAACTCATCACTATGTATACTGCCTGGGAGGCAGTACAACAAGAGATTTGTTAGTACCTTCCAAAGCATGTAATATAGTAATCGGTTCAATACAAAACTATTCAATTACTTAATCCATTTTCACAATAATTCCCATAAAATATATTATTAATTTTTTTTTTTTATATAAAATCTATTTTTCAAATTTTCAAATTTCTCAATTTAAAATTTTTCATTTGCCGACATAATTTCTCTTAATGTGTTTAATATATTTTAGTATTTTTCATTTAAAAATAAAATATTTAAAAAATTGACACCCACCTCTTATACATTTACTACGACTGACATATTTAATACCCTACAATGATATATTTAATAAGTGTGACTAATACATGCTTCATATGGCAACTCACACACAATTCTTTGTACATGCCAGGATATAACCTTCACTACGATACAACTGGATGCATCACCATTGACATCATAGAGATTGCAACTGGCATTGCAAAACTTGTAGTTGGCTTTGCTATGCATGGGTTATTCTTCAACCACTCAAAATATCTCACACAACTGTGTAGGGGAAAGCATTACCCAATGGCTCATTAGGATCTAGAATTGTGGCAAAAGCACTGCAATGAAAGAAACAATAATAATATCCACACAATATAGTGTGTATAATAGGTTAAAAAAATCTCCAATCAATAACTGGTTCAATGAATTGACTTACATATGTAGATAGCTTGAGTGTATAACATGTACATAAATTCTGCAATAATCAGTTCAATATTATGGAGTTCAATATTAACCAATTCAATATTATGCTTTAGATTGTTTGTAACTAATAAAAAACATGCTTTAGATTCTCTGTAACTTATAAAATGCAGAAGAAGAAGGAAATATGGCAGCACTAGAAGACCAAATGGCTATTCTACTGAAAATATTGAATGCTTACTGGGGTATACTTATAAGGGGGAGGGGATTACCGCAATCAATATCTTTCATGCTAGTAATACGAAACAAAAGAGGTGAGGCAAAATCTTTAGTGAGTTGAGATTCATATTATGAACAATTTACCTATTTTAAACCTAAACAAAGTGCCTGTATCTTTCTTACCACTTGCTTTTCCTTTGCCCCACCCTTTCGTCTAGGCTGTAGTTCTCAGTTTCCAATTGTTTTGGGAATATAAGGCCATGTCAGTACCTTTATGCAGTTCTGCAATCATACTATGTGAGAGTTAATCTATGAGATTTCATGTGAGATTTTATAGAAAAATTGTTTATATGAGATAAGAAATGAGCTACAATTCTCCTTTGTCTCTGCACTATAGAAACATCAACATGTGGCTCAATAAACAAACTAAGAAAAATCCATTGCATTGCAATGATGCAATTAACAACTAACCAAAAATTAATGAATATTGAATCTATTCTAGATGCTTTGAGTCTAGGCAAAGAACCTATCTATCTTCTTCCCAAGAAAGATGCCATCTGAGGCACATGTAAATCATTCTTTCTGATTCCATGTAGGCCCATGACACACTTCTATGAATGAACTATCTGTAAGTTTGCATTTCAAAAACTACTGAAATGCACATGCTTATTTAGGGAAGTATTCAATTTTGAATCCCAAAAAACCCAGATAGAAGATGAAGGCTATAATTCCCCACCCAGATTTGAACCAAAACAGTGAAAACAATTGTTGTATACTTGGTGAAAAACTTGCAACTCATAAAGTTTCAAAATCCTTATTGTTAATTCTGTCGTATTAATTTTCTTTATACAACTGATGACCATTAGTTTTCGACTCTTGGCCTTGGGTTAGAAACCAACTCACATTCATTGTTTTTATCCTTCTATAGGTGTTCTTCTCCGACATTGCTATGGTGGGATTTGTTGATGGCATGAGATTTATGTTGGAATATATGCATGTGACCAACGCTGAGGCTATTGCCATATTTTGAGAGCCATTGTTTGGTTACCATGGAATTTACTTTAGGACTCGGTTTGGACAATGTTACTGCACCCTTGGCTTTCTCATTTAGACAACACAGAGACATGCACATGGGTAAGCCATATCGTTACATAGGGAGGAGAAGTTGTAACCCTAGCTATGGGTGAACCAAGTTGAGTAGTACCGGTTTCCCTAGACAATTGAGATAGATGAAGGGAAATCTATCTAGATGGAGTGATTGTGTTTAACCACACTGTCGAATTCAGCTGTATTATTAAGACGAAATGGAAAGGGAAGGAATTGATAACTGTGTCTATGTGGTTTTTTGAGCCAGAAAATATCTCTAAGGCACAACACAGATACATAGTTGAGATTGTTGATACTGGGAAGGGGTTTGGTAGAATATTTTTGGCACCGTTAACGAGACAAAGGTCCTAAAACTGCATGTCCCAACCACACACAATCCTTTACTACTCACAAATATCCAATCATGGAGGTATTCGCATTGATGAAGCTACTTGCATCTCCAAGATTTCCCAAGGGTAGCTTAACATTTTCTCTTTGTATTACACATATCAATATTTGTTAGCTATGAGCCTTTATCACATGCCCAAATGATGATAAAGATGATGGGGTGTCCTCACAAGTACCCAATACGCCTCAAATATGGACAGAGAATTAGGTGAAGGATTTCTCATTTACATTAAAGAAATTATAATGAAACATGTGGAAAGTGATTTTTTAGATGCACTGACAAGTTATTGTTGGTTAGATTTCTGAATTCTTGCTTCTTCTTGGGTTGATCCAGGTTCGGATCTTAATAGGTTTCCAACAAAACCTTCTAAAACTATCAGCCCTCCTGGTAAACTAGAAGGAAACGCTGCGCACAGGGTGCACAACATAGTCTCACCCGAGATAGCTCTATGGGTGATTGCAATACCTAGGTGTTTGCAGTCTAGGAATGAGTGGGGATATGGGAGTGTATTCTATCTTTCTTTATGCATTAAAATTGTTATTGATCCAAGTATTTCTAAGATTCATTCATCTTTAGCCTTATGCATGCATGGTAATACATCTATTTAATCATTCATTCATAAGATAATCATTGACATAAAGTAAACATTCAAGAAACATCACACATAACACAAGTTTTACCGTGGTTCACCCCTTTCTGGGCTACACCCACAAAGATTTGGCTTCTCTGCTCTTTTATTTAATCTGCTGCAAAATCTCGCGCTGCGCGTAATACATCTTCAATCATTCAATCATGATGAGGTTAAGGAACCTCCATGAGGTGGACTAGATCAAACTAGGCTCCTCAACCTGTGACCTAACCCTCTGAATCTAGCTTATTCGACTCTTCTACAACCTTATACAATCGACAGTGTCTCAACAATCATAATAATTGTCATCAACTCACCAACCAACCTAAAAGCAACTATCAACAACCAACAACCCCCGACCTAGACCTCCTAGGTTCTTATTTATACTATTTTACAAGATTATAGCCCTTACAATCCTTATAAAAAATCATAACCCTATCATGGTTAGGCTTTCCTGCCTGTGCACCATGTTGCTTTTCCTCTTGCATGCTCTTTTTCCTTCTTTTTGTGCATGTTGCTTTCTTTCCATTTGTTGCACGCGCTCCAAAATTAAGTCTTTCCCAAAATAGATCTTTTCTCCAACAATAGGCCTATGCCCATAATATCCTTCCTTCTCAAAATAGGCCTGCGCCCAACAGTTATATGTAGTGAATCCTTGGATGAGGAGGTGGGACCATTTCATGCTTAACTCAAGGGCAGGTCAAAATCCGATTCATCAATGAAGAGGATGGTTCTATTTGTTTCAACTAATCTGCCCCCGCACTGTATTTATTTCCAAAAAGATGTATTGTGCATTTATTTTCAGAAATGAGGAAGATGGAGGTTGTAGTTGTACATGATTGAGTTCTCATATGCCATCAAATTTTTTAATACTGTTTATATGACCATCCAAACCAAAACAAGCTTTTGAAACATGTGCCAAATCGATGTAGATGTAGATATGAGTTTTGAATTTGCAACCCATTCACCACAACTTTTGTTAACTACTGAGTGAGTTCGGTATTGACAATGAATTATACATAAAGATACATTATGCAACAAAAAAATATCAATATTAACATACTAATCAATGCAAAAGAGAAAAATATATTCTCGACACCTCGAGCAAGGTTAAGCATAACTGTGGTCTTCTTAAATTAAAATGTGGAAAAAGAAAAAAAAAAAAACAGTCTTAACATACTAATCCAATCCATGCAAGAGGGCAAAAGAGATTCTCAACACCTCAAGCAAGGTTAATCATAATCGTGATCTTTTTAAAAAAAAAATTGGAAAAAAATAAATCTCGAAGATGGTCCATAATAACACAAATCGTGACCTTTTGTAAAGTAGAAATGTGGAAAAATAAAATCTGAGATTAAATCGGAATGTGAAAAAATTAAAAATAAGATAAAAATATTAAGATTGTGAAAAAATAAACATACAAACCATACCTTCATTTACTACTTCTTATTACCTTCAAATAATGACAAAAACATTTCCTTGAATCTCCATCCAAAACCCAAGTCATTTTCTCTATACAATTAGATTTAGATTTGGTGAAGCCAAACGTTGTCCACCATGTTATCCCAAGGTCCAACATGTATATGATTGGTGTAGTTGTTTTTGCATTGTGATGTATTTTGCAATTAGCCCAGTGAGTTATTTATGCATTAAATCTTCCCTTAACAAGCATATATTAAGACTCCCTCCACGTTGTGATTGGTGTTGTTTCATCATATGTTAAGACTCCCTCCACGTTGTGACTTATTTTGCAATTGGCATCTCATTGAGTTGCGTATATATATCAAATCTTTCAAACAATGAACCCTTATCATTAGACAAGATATCATTGTCATGTCGATCCCTTACAAACTTTATTGGTTATATTATACATTCATTCTAAATATGTTATGAGCCTTGACGTGTCCATGAAAATACAACGATTCATTTATGCTTGTTTTTGAACTTCCAAACGTTTTTGACTTTACATTAATTATTATAATAATTATTTTCAATATTACTTTTATGTTCATTCAAAATTTGGCATATATATATATATATATATATATATATATATATATGAGATTTAATTTGATTGGTAAGATGTTTTTTTCAAAGTTTATAGAGGTTTTGGAATCCATTTTCAATAGGTCTTTTGGAGTTATTAATGACCTATGTGATTGGTGGTTGATTTATCATCCATCCACAAATTTTAGGAAAGGTTAAGGAGGTTTCCGTGTAGTTATTCAATTGATTGTAACCAATGTTGTTGGACATTTGGCTAGTTTCATGCCAACAAGTGTCCATTTTGAAACCATGTGGATTAGTTGCACTATTTTATGCCAACATGCTACAAAAGTGAGGAAGCCTCCCTTAGGTTTCCCCACAAGGTTTTCATTATATATATATATATATATATATATACTAGTAACCTTGTGGGACTTGATTGGATTTAAACTTGTGACCTACATTCTCCTCATCAATAGCATGACTTGTGTGGATGGTTTAATTTATCGAGCTCACCATTATCTCTCTCTCTCTCTCTCTCTCTCTCTCTCTCTCTATATATATATATATATATATTTAACTTTTTTAGCTTTTTATTTATTTTTCTAAAGGAAAACCTTGCATGATCCCCCTCTTATCCAGATGGAGGGCTGCTCAACTAGTGGTCGCAATAGTGGTTGGTAACCTAGAGGGACCTAGCCGAACTTGAATCTTGGACTAGAATTGGGGACCTCATGACACAGACACACACAAGGTATATTTTATAAAAAAAAATTGTATAACAACGACCGCAAGCTACAGTTGAGAGACAGAAACTCTAACTAATAAAAAACGACAACGCATGGCCACTCAAATTCAAAATTAAACTGCCAATGATGCCCAAAGAAAAAAGAAATAAGCATGTAAAAATCAAGCGAATTAGCTAGAGTGAGCTAATAGACTAGAGCCTACAAAAATTAAAATTGCATTAGGGGGAGGGTCTTTGTCCTTGGGAGGAGGTCCCCATCATTTAGCTAGAGGCTTAAGATCAACCATGATGGGTTCCATTTTTCATTGCCCTACTTGGGTTCTTCATGTTACTTTAGTTAAAACATAGCCAAAGGAACAACAAGAAACTTATCAAACCATGTGACCTTTGAGTTTCTTACTGGAGGCCAACCCCTTCACCTCTCTTGATGCTCTCTTACATCTTGGCCTATTGTATGTTGGTATCAATGGTCACTGACGGCTTGATATTGACTATAGTGCATAGGAGATTTCCCTTTAGGTGAAGCCCCATTCATGGTAAATGGTGCACTAGTCCAATAATCCATTAGTTGTCATAGGTGATCTACTTCTATGTGCACCTTATGAGTTGGCACTTGAATTTATAGAAGCATATGTACACATATTAGAGGCCCTTCTTGTTGAGTAAAATTTGCATTATGTTGTGTGTTCATGAAATTACATCATTTCTTATTTTCCAAAGGTAATACAAAATATCAACTCTAATCCAATGCTATGCTTTGTGGAAATCAATTTCCCAATGGAAAGACTCCCAACAAAGCAATCAAGCAATCGTTGAAGTCTTATTCACCAAAGAGCAATGAATGATAGAGCTTGAATGCCGAATCAAAAGTCGTTGAAGTCTTATTCACCAAAGAGCAATGAATGATAGAGCTTGAATGCCGAATCAAAAGTCGACTGAGCATATTTATTGAACCAAAGCAAGTGTTTTGGAGTCCACATAATGAGCATTTGGGTTGCATAAATCCTAAGTATTTCAAACATGGACCTATGGATAAGCCTCCCTGCAATGATGACCAGACAAAACATCTTTTTTAAGCTCATGGTACCACTTCCAGATACACTTTCAATCTACACAACTATGGTTTCTCTTTCGATCTGGTTCTTTTGACTCTTTTGAGATTCGCCTCAACCCTAAACCTTTTCGACAACCATTTGTATCCATCAACCAACTTATTACTTTATACAACCATTTTTTGATTCCATTTCCAACCTTTCCACTAGGTTCAAGGACATGGAAGGTTTACAAAAGTGTCAAATGCTCCATTTCCATTTTTAGCCATGTTTTCCTTTTCGCATCTTTCCACTCAACCAAATGGTGCAGCGTTAATGAAGGCTTCTGTGAAATTAACTGGAAAACTTGTTCTCCATTCCACATAAGGGCCGAGTTCCTTTCTGGATCAAAGTTGTTTGAGTCATGCATTTGTTTCTACCCTCCGGAAGGGCTATCTGCCATCTATCCGAATAACCTACATACTGGGGTTTGGTCCAATGTGCAAAACCAAAGTATGATGATCATCCTCTCCTACAGACGGTGGGATTCAGATAATTGTTGATGCACCAGGATTGAAGAAAACGGTTGTCGTTGAGGAGGAGCGCTAAGTCATATTCCGACATTTGGGTTCGGTAATTTACCCATTTCTCGTCGGTGCAATATTGGCTTTCGGGCATACATCCTTCAAATGATTAGTTTGTTGACATACGAATGGTACTGTATTTGTCTGCTTGATAGATTAAAACAGCAGCCACATTGTAATATTTGGCACTGAAACACACAATGTATGGCACTGAAACACAGAGGAGAGCTCCGTAATACTGTCGTATTTGGGTTACCAAGTTGTCTATTATGTTCTATTGCTGCTATAGCTAGAGCTTCTTCCCACTGAACCTTCTACGGTTCACGTCCTCTAATGATCCTTCTACGGTTCTCACCCTCTACAATTCCTGTACAGTTTGGCAGATCTTCAACATAGTTCGATGGATCTTCTACATGGAGTATGTGTCCTACAAACAGTAAGGAGATAAAAACTTTTGTTATGGATAAGTTCCACAAACGTACTTGGGAGAAAGAGCTAGGGAGAAGAAGAAGTACTACATTGAAGAGTTTAACCCCACTCATAACCATCAACAAAAGACTTACATAGGGGCCAATATTTCTTGGAGATCTAAAATTCTTATTGCTCAACTAAAGACTAATTCTCATCAACTCTGTTGTGAAACAGGGTGCTGAAAAATGTCAAAAGAAATGTGGGAGGAAAGCGTATGTATTTTGTGCTCTTCCGGGAAAGTGGAAACAAAAAAACGTTTCATTTTAGAATGTGAAGCCTTAAAAGACAACAGGGAAAATTATGCAGGTATTCTGGCAGCTCGCTCTTGGGATAATCTATTCAGCGAAGAGTTTGTCGAGAAGTTGGGAGCGGTTATTGTAAAACTTCACAGGAAAATGGCCGAATACAAAAGCCAGTTGGAAAAACAATCTGTCCCATAGACTATTTCTAGCCTCGTGGACGTTAAAAATACTTTCTTTCTTTCTACATACGAGGCACAAGGAAATTCGACCTGCTTTTTCTACGTTGAATAGTGATTGATTTATCGCTATTTAACAAGAGGTTTGAGGTTGTCAATCAAGGCTTTTTCAGTTTTGAACCGGGTTTATATAGCAGGGCGTGCTTGATTCTGTAAAGGTAGTAGCAGGGCTTTGTAGACATGATTACAGAAGCAGGGTTATTGTCATATCAACTGTTTGATAAAATCACTAATCGAGGAAAGATTTGGTGCTTGTACAAATCTTAGTTTGTTTCTCATCAACTGTTGATGAAATGAATAATCGAGAAGACCAACGATATTTCAACTTAAATTGAAAAGCGAGCATAGAGAGGTCCTCTAATGACAGATTCACAACATTGGAAGAACAATTTATTGGAATTACAAATGCGGAAAACACAATTCACATATGATAATTAATAAACATGCAGATAAGAAACACAGGGATTTCACGTGGTTCACTCGAACGTTGGGCTACGTCCATCAAGCATAGGCATAGGTTGTCTTATTATTTAGATTATGGAGATTACATCAGACTTGCAAGTTCTCTCATTCCTCTCACTCTGTCGTCTCTGCCTCTATGGGCTTACATGAATTTATATACATTTACACAAGAAACAGATTATTAAATGCACTCCTATCCATATTCTAACTTGGTCTATTTTAGTTGCAACCAATGCAGAATAGTAGGATTCAAATCCATCCTTGGAGGAATTCGTTGTCACCAAATCCCAACAATCTCCACCTTGACAACAATTAACTTGATACCTTGCTCCTTCCTTTTGTTCATCACCTTTTCTGCAAGCCAAGAGAAGCCAAGCACCACTTCAACTTCTCTAATAAAATTGGTTTTATGATCTCGCTTGTGTAACTTGCACGAGTTTGGATTTCTTGAGGGGTCACTCCACCTCCAACATGTCTTCCACAATTGTGTTGTGAAACATATTTAGTGATAGACCTCCTTCTATCCAAAACACCTGTAAAATATACATTACAATTATCACAGACCATCTTAGTGTAACCATTATAGGTGACATTTGTGCTTCTCAAACGTTGAAGCACCCATTTCACTGCAACACCTGAATCTGTCACGTATCGAACAACATCATTATCATGTGAAACATCTGGTCTTAACCATTTCATTACATACAATAGACCTCCTACTGAACTTACACGAGACATAACCTTTTTTTCTTTATAGAAAAGACCTATGCTTGAAGAAAATTTATAATGGAAAGCAAGAGGGATAAAGACTGGTTTTACAATGTTCATACTGAACTCCAACCACAACTTACCATTACCATCTCTGTCTACTTCCATGCCCATAATTTGTTTTTCTTCTCTTTGATCCCTCATTTGAATTGTCCTGTCCACCTGAGTCATTTTCTTACTGATTTTATCCATGCTTTGGCTTGCATCTAGCATATCATCAACAAATAACATCAAGATTGTGAATGTAATATAAACTTATAGTCATTCCTACCCTTTGAAATTTTTTGACTCACTATGAAGGATTCAAACCTCTTGTATATTTGCCTGGGTACCAATAGGCCATACAATGAATTATCTAGCATGCAAACAAATTTACCGTTGCGATCTTGAATCAACCCTTTTGGTTGTTCCATACATACTATATCTTTGTCAATGATGACCTTGTGAGAAGTAGGATCCCACACACAATATCCCTTTATACCACCATCATAACTTGCAGAGATATAAAACAAGCAAGAATTCATAAACAAATATTTTAAGTCTGGAAATGATTTACCGCTTACCAGTACCCGCAATTCTTTCTTTCTCTTATGACCTTGATGCTTCTTGTAGGGGCCGAATAAATTAAACATCAATTTATTACATAAACTAAGGCAATAACTTCATAATAATAACTTCTGTAACCTAAATTTAACAACGAATAATAAATTTAATAACAGTTTAAAAACAATGCAAAATCTTAAATACCTGAAC
>ML788090.1:573576-614000 GCA_009831015.1 Picea engelmannii
CCTTGGCGCGACTTTGTTACCATATGGTGGTGGCCTTGAGCCCCCTCCCCTAGGAAATGTCCTCGGGGCCTTTCCTACGAATCCAGGGCGATGCGAAAATGTCGGTCTTGCACCCCCGGTCAAGTTCATATGTTCTTCCGCATAACGCACATTTTCCACCGCTTCTGCTACTGAAGACGGTTTCCAAATCTGTACCATAGCTCTTATCTTAGGGTTCAATCCATAGATGAAGCGCTCTGCCTGTCATTGGTCATTGTCCATATACGAAACATATTTGACCAGTTCCATAAACCTGATCTCATATTCTTCTACAGTTCTGTTTCCCTGTACTAAGGCATGAAATGCCCCTACCTGTTGTTCCTCGTAGTACGCTAGTAGATATTTCCTTCGAAACCTCTCCTCGAAAAGTTCCCAAGATACTGTGTCTGGGGTAAGGTGCAGTTGTCTTTCCAGGTTGCCCCACCAGTTCAAGGCGCTGTCTCTTAACTGAAAAATGGCGATCTTTGCCTTTGAGTTGGACGCATAGTCCCTTAAGGCAAAACACCTTGTCATCCTTCCAACCATGCTTCCGTGCGTTCATTGGCGCAACCTCCGGAAAACTCCGGAAGTTTGATCTTCTGCAATTCTCGTGTGATGTCTTTAGGTGGAGGTCCTCCCCCTGAATCCCTTGACGCTTCTGGATTACCCATTCCAGATGGTGGGGGTTCCACTTCAGTCCTTGTCGGTTTTCGCCCCTTTAAAGTCTCGTTAATGGCTTCCAACGAGCGCAGTATGAGGGCTAGTTCGGGCGATGGTGGTGGTGGTGCTGGCGGTGTTGGAGGTGCTTGGAATGATGCTCCCCTGCCTCGACTCCCTCGAGTCCCGACCATCCTGTATGCTTTGACCTGCATCCACCAAAGTTGTCAGGGTGAGTTCCAGGATGTTTCAAATTGGTGCTACTCAAACTAGAAATATGGTTAGGCGTAATTTTTCTTTACTTGTCTGTAAACAGACATTACTCCATTAGGGGATTGGATAGGTTAGGGTTAGGGTTAAGCGTCTAAGATTGATTTCTTCGCCCCTACGAAAAGGACTATTGGTTCCCTTGCCCTGTAGCTATGCTAGCCTTGCACCTTACTCGTCACTTCCTATGCTTACTCTCCTAGTGCATATGTCGCCTCCTTCCCGCTTGTCCTAGTCTAAGCCCTTTTAACTTTTCACTTACAACTTGATTAAAGTAACTTTCGACCTTATGTTTATTAATTTACGTCGAAAGGCGTACACCTATTGACAATGGGCACAATCAATGATCTTTTAATTTTACTTAACCTTAAACCCTTATCTGATGGCTACGCATTGAAGATGCTGGCATATTATTAGTCATCCTCCAAAATCAATGGGTCACATTTATCGTTCATAACTTTCTTGCATTTATCATAGCATCCGTTAACATGTTTACTTTTTAACATTTACCTAATCACATATTTTTTTTTTTGTTGCAACGTTATATAATTACCACGTTTAATGATTAAATAGGATTAAACCGCGACATCTAAATAATTATCCACAACTGCTAGCCACGTTTCGGCGTTCACCAACACTATGTACCTTTCAGTGTTAGTGTTCTTCTTAATACGCTTTGCTTGGTGGGTGGTCTTGGGTATGACAATTAAAGTATTTATATGTGAAATTATTTGTAAAAGTCACATCGTGTGGTGCGTTGGCAGGTCGGGCTTTGTAAATACTTGACCGGTGGGGAGGTCCGGGGTTTGATCCCCGTGGACTCCATAAATTTTTCTTAGCCCTGTATTACTCAAACTTAACTAATATTTTAATTAACTCTTAATAAAATTAATAAAGTTAATTAATTTAATAGTTTAATTAATTTTACTTAACTTTATTAAAAGTCAATGTAGTTTAATCAAATATATTATAATGATTTTTTTTTTATAATATTTAATAACACTTACAATAGTTTTCAACGTAATCTAATTAATATATTTAATTTAATTACACTTGATATTTATTTCAACTTAAAATAAATTAAAGAAAATATAAAGGAAAATTTAATAAATAAAAAAAAACTAAAATTAAAATTAAGCAAAATATTTTTTTTTAAGCAAAATTAAGCAAAATTAAGAATTGGCAACGTGGGGATCGCATGCCGCCCACTTTTCCCAAGACTCCCAAGTCGGCAACGTGGGGCTTGCATGCGGCCCACGTTCCCTTCTCTCTTCTTTTGCATCGTTGTTCTCATGCAAAAAGTTCCTGGGAATCCGATCTGTCTCCTTCTCCTCCACACAGTTTCCCTCTCGGCCTCTTTCCTCCGCTATTGGCAATGGGGCTGGTGTATTTTCAATGCTCTGGTGTTTCTGCTGTCAACATATATTCCCCTCGATAGGGAGGGCGGTTTCCTGAGAACATCGATCAACACCGCTAAATCCAATCTACTCCTGAGAACACCAAGGGTTCGACTTCCGTCATTTTCAACCATAAATTCGATTCACCCACTTGTGTTTCTTTGGTCGCATGGACGGATTCTTGCTTCTTGCAGGTATTTTCATTTACATTCAGCTCAAAATTTCGGATTATATGTAAAGATTTTGTTTAAATATTAATTAAAACTTCTTAAAACTTCATATAATCTTATGGAACTTACATGTCTCTAAAAAAAAATATTCTGTTCTATGATGGCCTAATTAGTCTGTCAGCGGTTACATAAATATATCCATTGAGATTTAGTGGCCTAATTAGTATGTCAGCAGTTACAAAAATCTATCCATTGAGTGTTGTTCTTTTGTTTTGTTTGCAGTGGTTTGAAGTGCTAGACGGACTCTTGGGTTCGTTCTGGAAGGTCCTTGGTCTGGCTTTCAATTGTACATTTCTCCTTTGTGGATATGTGATACAACTCATAGGTTGTGCAAGGTAGGTAGGCCGTTCGTCCATTTGAAATTTTGGTTTCAAAATGGATACACAATTCAATTCCAGAAAATTCATCACAATTATTTTTCTGTATCAAGAAAATCAAGAAACAGAGCGAACCGAATGATTGTACTGTATGGATGGAATGAGTTGTGCTAAAGCACGATAGCAAAGTGTTACGTAGTAGCGGGAATATGCGCTTTAGCACTCTGCTATCGCGAGCGAATATCCATTTTTTTTTATTGAAAGAGAAAGAGTCAATGTTAATTGACTATATTCACAACCCTTTATTTTATATTCAATTTTTTTTCGAAAAAGCATATGTTGATCTGCTTTGCATTAATCCTTACGATTGTTCTATGACTCTCTCCGTTCGAAGGTTTTATTCCAATTCTTTTTATGCCATCGCCAGAAGAGATCTTGTTGTGTCGGGTTCCAATGCCGATTGAGAGACCTAAGAGTAAGTTCATGAACCGTTCATCAAGCGAGAGCCCTTAAAGAGCTACCAGTGCAGGAAATGAAATGAAATATTGTCAATCACCACGTAACGTAAAGACCAAAACGGGTACGCAGTTCAATTCCAGAAAATTCACCACAATCTTACCGTTTATTGTTCTGTATCAAGAAAATCAAGAAAAACTGACAAATTTGAAGTCACCTAGAGGTGAGCGAAATCATTTCTTGCCAATAATACAGGTTGTTTTTGGTAAAAAAAAATATTAAATGGTTTCCCATGTTAACTATAGTTATATGGAATGTTTTCTTTGTTAAGCCAAGAAAGTAATTTTGGATGTACTATAGTATATACCAATACTGAGAGCTATTCAGATCTCCTTTCCTGTCAATGTGGATTCTTTTTCATCACATCCCTCTGATAACTAAATCCCAGGTTATATTGTCCATTAGAATCATTATTATTGCTGCAAATCGTAGAAATCAGCTTAGCAAAACTTGCATAGCAATTTTTTTTTATTGTCTAGTTATTCTTGTTACTTGACTGTCTGCAGATGGCTATGAGGCCTTTGCCATATATCGCTTCGCATTTATTCTTCAATTCTTTCACATTACTGATTTTCTTAATGTGTTCCAATTCATTGTGGCCTGAATGCACAAGTGTTTTCATCCTCACTATGACCAGTTACCAGTTGTTCTTTTCCCAAATGTCTACGCTCTATTCAAAGAGCTCTTTTATCGACAAATTAATACGTCTTGCATTTTCTCCGTAGGAGTATAGAATTATGATTAGAAAGATTGTTGCTTATGCAAATGTTGGGAGTAGCGATTCTATTTGTAGGGTAGCCGCGAATTTCATTTTAAAGAATTACTTTATCATAATTCAACATTGAAAAGTCAAAATCAAAATCATACTTCAAGTGAGATGAAGAACATATCATGACACTACTGTAGTTGAAAGAGGGTAAACATATATTGAATTTTAATCTCAGGAGAAATAGTATGAACTCATGTTGGATAATAAAAATTTCAAATAGGATTGGTCTTAATGCTTTCTTACATAATCATTGAGCTATAATTGGTCTTCTTAGTTGTCACCTCTATTTCTTCTCGTCCGTTGATCTCATGTAACAACCATAGTTGTATGTTTTACTTTGGTAAATTTGTAATGCATTTATTTTTATATTTATTTTAAAATTTCTGCATTTGGTTTGGTTTGCAGGTTAGGCGGGATTGAAGCTAGAGCTTGGAGCTGGGAACTTGGCCCTTAAGGCCCAGATTTCAAACTAAGATGATCTAATACCATATGTAGGGGCTGAATAAATTAAACATCAATTTATTACATAAACTAAGGCAGTAAATTCATAATAATAACTTCCATAACCTAAATTTAACAACGAATAATAAATTTAATAACAGTTTAAAAACAATGCAAAATCTTAAATACCTGAACCTGATGCTAATAGCCCTTCGTTGTCCAAATGCCTTCTTGACCACTACTGCACCGTAAAACACTGCCCAAAACCTAGTTCCTCCCTGCCAACTAGGTAACTTCCTAGCTCCAGGATATCAACGGATATCCTGGCCCCCATGCCCAAAACCCCCAGCAACCATGGTGCACTGATACAATCCCACTCCCAAAATTTCACCTCCTCTGCAAATCCCCGAGCTCCCAAAATCCATCCCCAACCTCCCGTAGGATAACCTCCCGTCCACCTCCTTCCCTTCCTTATCCCTCCTTCACCGACTTTCCCCGCCTCATTTACTCCCTACCTAACTCATTTATTACCTCTTATCCTTTCCCGTTAATGCCCCTTATCCCCTTTATTTAATATCTTATTCTCCCGCAATTAATAAGTTATCCCTTGTTGTGTACGTAACCTTTCAATTTAACTATATAACTTATTAATTTATTAAATTTAATACTCATGTTTTTAAATGTAATAGGTAGTTTAATTAATCAATTAATTAATCAAATTGCAACCATTAATTAATCAATAATTATTTAATTAGTTTTATTTTACCTATCCTGTTTAATTAATACCATATTAAGACGATTAATCCCCTAATTAATTTTTACTTAATAATCCTTCACATTTGTTCAACTAGGGTTGTTACACTTCTGCCATAAACAAGAAGATACATCTGTCACTTCAGATGCTACTTCAATACTCCCTTCCATGTTATAAAGGTTATCGACCTTTGTTGCCTTCATCATTACTAAACTACCTTTCGACAATGTGAGTGCTCCACCTTGACCTGTATACTTATATCCACAAGAATCCAACACTCCCAATGAAATCAAATTTGATTTAAGCTCAAGTACATATCTAACATCCGTTAATTCCCTAACAATACCATCAGACATCTTGATTCTAATATTGCCAACCCCAACAGTTTTACAGGTACATATCTAACATCCGTTAATTCCCTAACAATACCATCGAACATATTGATTCTAATACACCCTTAAAAGTGTAACCTTATACTCAAAGGTTGACCCCCCCCCAAAAAAAATGGTGAAAAAGGTTTTCTTTTTATTTTTTAAATGTTTAAAAAATATATTTTTATATATTAATTAAAAACCTTTTACTAAATCCACCATGTATAATGTATTCACACCATACCAAGTGAATTCACTATTTAATTCATACCTTTACTTTTTTCATAAGAAAGAAAAACATATGCGAATGTTTTCTAATCCGCTGGAGTCATCACACCTCCCGAAGTGAGTGCCCTGCGACGTGCTAGTATGGGTTGTCACACCTCCAACTACAACTAGGTTGCGATGATGTATGGTGGCCGTCGCCCCTCCCGATACAACCAGGGTGCGACGATCTCAGGAGTTACTGAGTTTCGAAAGTCCGACTAATGGGCCGTCGCACCTTCCAGGAAGAGGCCCCTGCGATGATGTGGAAATCGACGCACCTCACATAGTTTTCACTCCTGCAACTCCTCCGAGAATTTGATGCCCTCGACACTCTCCTCCAACCAACTCTGATACCACTTGTTGGAATTGCAAATGCGGAAAACAAAATTCACATATGATAATTAATAAACATGTAGATAAGAAACATAGGGATTTCATGTGGTTCACCCAAACGTTCGGCTATGTCCACCAAGCATAGGCATCGGTTGTCTTATTATTCAGATCATGGAGATTACAACAGACTTGCAAGTTCTTTCATTCCTCTCACTCCGTCATCTCTACCTCTATGGGCTTACATGAATTTATATACATTTACACAATAAACTGATTATTAAATGCAATCCTATCCATATTTTAACTTGGTCTATTTTAGTTGCAACCAATGAAGAATAATAGGATCCAAATCCATCCTTGGAGGAATTCATTGTCACCAAATCCCAACACAATTTGGGTTCTTGAAGAAGGAATTGTTTAATTTATCCATAATTATGAAGGAGCAACAAAACCTTATCCTTCAATAACAAATAACGATAGATAAACAATCCACTCATATCGCAACTATGGAAATAAACTTTAGTAGAAATAAATCGCTTTGATAGTTGGAATCCATACAGTAACAATCCAGGCAATTCAAAAGAACTTGCTATTCTGTGATATTATTTAGCATCCAACAAAAAAGAATAGAAACCTATGTCTATGAAAGAAGATTCTATTCCAGATTCTTGGGTTCAAGTAGCAAAAAAAAACAAGAAGAAACCATCTCCACTAGCCACACAGGCTCAATTTGAAAGAGGACATACAAGGACAATTTAAGGCCCTTAACTTAATGATACGAGGTTTGAATAAACAAGACAACCCATTTGATTCTACGAAGAGGTTTTTAAATAAACATAATGAAATCATTTTGAAAATGGTATGGTTCACTCATTATGACTCCATTATTAGGTTTCAGAACCTCCATGATATGCTCACTATATGGAGTTGAAGGATAATATGGCCAATAGTTTGGATTCATGATTTCCCCAGGTTGGTCCAAGCCAAGGATTCTCCAATCTTCGAACACATGATACTGGAGTTTGAGTTCCAAGCCTTCTCTATCAGATGGAGTGTAGAATTGTGGTAGATCACTCTTTTTCTCATTGGGCTATTCAAGGGAATTAATTCGTGATTCAAACATGGAAACACCTGCAATAGAAAGGAAAACACTCCTTGCCTTCTCACATTATTCTTGGTTATCAGTACATAGGAAGGAAACCCATCTTGGTTGAAAAGGTTTTGGGGGGATTGCATGCCTATAAAGAGATTATTTGGCCCTAATCCACCTTGAGGGTTCAAATATCCATGTTAGGTTCTTGTGGGTATCATTGGAGAGAAAGGCTCCTTTATGGAGATTTTCTTTTGCACTCGTTGTTTCCCTTTGGTGTCATCATCACTTTCTAATGTAGATGGTTCACCCTTTGTAGATTTTCAGCCTAAGATAACCAAATTGTAATGATCCCAAGCCATTATGCTAGGATCATCATGGTTTTGGGTGTCTTTTAAACTTTTTCTGGTTGTGGCATTCCATCAAACACTTTGTTGATCTACTTGTTTAGATGTGTTTACTTGCAGGATGGCCTCTTGATTTCGGCCTTAGGGTTTTCTGATGTGTTATATATGTGTATTGCAACAATAAACAAGAAGATATAACCATGGAACATACCTCAACCATATGCAATATGATAGATAAGACAAAACATCTCAAATCTGCTTTTATTCATGAAATAGAGAAACCTGCTACAATGAAGATGTCAATCTGGAATGCTCAATAGATGGCTAAGAAGATAGAAAATAGAGCTGCTACAAAATTCTCTAGGAATATACTATAAGCCTCCAAAGGCTAGATAAGAGATGAAGACCAATGCCAAGGTAGATCTGGGTCGTATGAAGTGTCAAACCCCCACTGGAAGATGCCATGTCCTGCTGGAACTGTCAACCCCTACAATTTTGGCCCTACTGTCAAAGACCTCCAAATGCTATGCTGAATATGCCGAACTGTAGATCAGGATGAGTGGAAACCTCTCATGAAATCTCAAACCGAAATGCCAAGGGAAACTCCTCCAAATGCTAAATCCTCCAAACCCTACAATTTCGGCCCTGGTGAAGGAGGCCTCCAAATGAACCCAAACTTGGCCAAATGATAGATCGGGGTGATAGGATCCCCCTCCTAAAGTCTTAGGCTGAAATGCTATGGATAACTCCTCCAAACTAAATAGATATGAATCTAAAAAATGATCTCCTTCTCTCCAATTCGTCCCATTGCTCTAGGAAATAATCTGAACCATAAAGCTCTCTCAAGAGGTACTAGAAATCATGGCTAAGGTCCTACAAGTAAAACCCAAATTCTCAAATTTCCAATATCCCTCTCAAACTCCTACAACAAACCTTCCCTCAAGAATGGTGCGCCCCCCTTGCTGGAAACCCCCAATGGTGCGCCCCTCCTCCTTCCTGTGCCTGTGGCTGGTGTAGAACCCTCCTGCACTGATGTAGAACCGAAATAGAATGGTGTGGGAGAGTATTTCATCTCCAATACCAATCTTGGGGCAATCTAGGTGGAATCTTTCACCACCGAATCGTCCTCTAGGGTTTGTTAAGTCAAAACCCTCAAAATCCCCAAGAGATGGGCCCTCTAGCTAGAAGACAGAAATCCAAAAGATAAACATACATGAATGAATGAGTAGAGGCCCTTGCCTTTCCTTTATACTTTTTTGGCTCACCTTGTCCCTCCAAAGTGACTTTCATTTTATTAATATTTAATTAATTAATTAAATCACTTTAATTAATTAATTAACCTTTTTACCTTTGAAAATCTTTGTATCTCTCCCCGTGGCTTCTTTGGCCACTGAAAGTCACTTCTCACCATCCCATATTGTAGTGTTTATTCTCTCGATTCCAATGAGCTATTACACTGAGAGGTTCCTCCAAGTAATGTGCCCAAAATGACCTCTTCAGTGAATTTAATTGACTTATAGCCCAAAATAGTCAAAATCATGGAAATCATTGAAATGCAACGGAACCAAAGAAAACCTATGCGGAATGGATCATAATGATGAAATATGATGATAAATGAAAGTTGGACCCCACAATGCCTCTCAATAACCCCTGTACTCACTATAACATCCATCTGGCTACTCTGGTCATCATAAACCTCTGCACTGTGATGATGTCCCAAAGTGGGGACATTACAGTCCTCCCTGCTAGAAAATTTCTTGTCCTCAAGCAATAACCAAATCCACTCAAGTAAAATACCAGGATCCCTTGTCCACCTGTGGGATACACAGTAGACCCCATCCAAAGACGAAAAATAGTACACTCCACCCCCTGGATCCCATATCAAGAAGTGAACTGCCATACTCTGCGAAGCATAGTCCTGAAAGATATCAACCCTGTGAACTTCCTGCATATGACACATGGCCTCATCTCGGAATGAGTCCATCCTCCAAATCTCTACCAAGATCCACACGGCCTCCATCAATTGCACATGCTGATGCCAGAATGAGGTATTGCAAGACCTCCGTGAGACACCCTCAAGTGCTGTGATCCCCTCAACATTGAAGCCAAATGGAAAGTTAGAACAACTTTCCCTTGTAAAGGTCCACTCACCCCTATCAGTTAGTGAAATGCTCAACCCTACAATCCCTGGGTCCCATGCTGGCCCCTGCACTACTCTGACCATGACTATCTTCCCTCTGCATACATACTGGATCCTCCTCTCCTGGATCCTCAAGCTGAAATACCTGTGACCACCGGACCCGGTGTCCAGAAACTGTATCTATAAAGACATATCTGTAGAAGAAGTACTTATATACCCATATCCATGTCAGATCATGATGACCAAGTGTGAAAATCTGCCTCACTCTATCGGACAAATCCCTGCAGGCCCACTCCAGACCGACCCCTAGTGGAGTGTGTGGCTCTCGGGCGCAACCTGGGTCATCATGTAGTGAAACATCCGACTCACCCAATGAACTCCCGGATCCCATGGAAAACTTGGAATTTTATCACTTCCAATCTCATCTAACTGCTCATGTGTGAGACTGATCACTGTCAGAAACCCTCTGTGCTCCTCTGCGATCCTCCTCATGTTGCTGTCAATGATAAATGTGTCGGAAAAGGGTAACAGACATATATGCAGTTGAATGTAGGACTGGAATATGTCACATGCTTTGTTCAATCCCAAGGACTCGACCATAAGCTCATCCATTGGTATCCATGATGAGTTCTCTCCTATGGTCATCATTGAATCCCAACCATCCAGTACAACCAGAAGTAACTCCTCCAACTACTGGTAAACCAATATCCATCTCCCACCACCCATGTAACTGCTAAAATGGTGAAGGTGAGATATCATGACCATATGCTGCTACAAAGGAGTGGCATTTGCATGCTCCCCTAAGTGTGTCTCCTCCCTGCAAGGCAACACACCCCTTTGAATCCCACCATACATCTCGGTAGGTACCTGTGAGCTATCACTCATCAATGTGTGCTCCGGCATAATCACGTCGTCTCCCATAGACTCATGCTGCATCATAGATCCTGGGCATACTGCTGGATCAACCTATACATGGAGGTCAACCGCTCTCAGAACACAAGTGGAAGTGTCCTCCATCAACGGTTTCTCCTCTGCTAGATCACCAACATCCTCTATCAATGTGACTGAATAATATATGAGTGTCTACTAAGACATATGAAGTGGATCTCTGACAAATCTCCTTAAGAGGCTCATTTGACCTAGACTCTGATTCTTGAAGGGCTATCTGTGGGCCTCTCAAGAATCCTCGAGTGCTCTCCAACTCCTGAGTAAGTCTATCCACCTCCAACTCCTTCTCCCTCAGGGCCTCATGATGCATCTCACCAATCCTCAATAGGTAGTCCCTGTCAGTCAACAACTGTTGGTAGTCAGTCCACATCATCAACATTCCCTCCCTGAGAGTGTGAAAATCATCCATGGAAATTCCCTCATCTGAACTACCACGTGCCACTGATGCTCTCTAGCAAAAATCTTCCATCAACGCATGCATGTCATCACTGCACCTGGTGGCTGCCATGATCATAGCCTCACTGACTCTCAACTGTGCTGCTAAGCGGTATGGCTCTTGATCATGGTCATGCTGAGGTGCCACCTCATATCCCTCACTGCTACTGTCACTCCTGCTAGTGTCAACTCTGGAGTCCCCAAAAACACTCTCTACATAAGATAACATGTCTATTGTGTTGTTGGGTCCTCTTGTCTACCACTGCACCCCATCAGTAGGTGCTATCTCCCTTTGCATCACATTGTATCCCATATGAGAAGCTGTATCCTCCTGTGCACTCACCCTGCTACTATCATCTATGCATGTATCCCATGTAGATGTATCTAGACACGTGCTATGTTCATCCTAACTGCTAAAGAGTGCATCCTCATTAATGCAGACTGATCCTGGAAGTAAGTGCTCCGTCAACCTGTCAGTCTCCTCAATCTTATCAACTAAGGGAGTCTCCAAAAGATGTGACTCAATCTCCTCATGCTGATCTGTAAGTGTAGGATCGATTATCTGCAGGTCCTGTGTCTCCTCTTGGATCTATGGATCCATGCATCCATGGTGTGCATCCCTCACACAAGGCTCCTCCATCATATCTGACATGCCACTGGTATCCTCCTGTGACGTGGCCATCATGGATGTCTGAAAAGACGACAAATGTGTCACGACCACCATAGGAGGTTGGTCATCTATAGGTGCTAACATGTGTGAGTCCGCACTAGTGTCACCACTCTACTAGGGTGTAAGGTCATCAACACCATGTGATATGCTTGCTGAAGTACTGGTACTATCATCCGGTCCTCCCGACTGTCTATCCACTATACAAGGACCATCCTCCTCCTCAAGCGTGCTAGAATCATTAGGCTTTATGCAAGAGTCACTATCATCATCTGACTTCTCCAAATCCTCATCATCACTGTCATATTGCACCTCAATGATATGCTTCTTACCCTTACCCCTACACCTATGATCTGGTTTCCAAGGCACCTTGCAACTGTAGCAAAGTTGCGTGCTCCTAATGGGTGTGGGGTTTCTCTGTGCTTCCCTCCATCTAGATTCTCTAGCTCTGCTTACCTCTACTATGTTGGTCCAATATGTCACCTCATCTTCGCTCCAAATGGGGTTTTTCATGGATATAAACTTTTGGAGTGTTATTAGAGGCCCAAGTCTCTCACAAAGTGCATGATATTCCTTTTCACAACTCACCGCTTCTCCAACAAAATCTATAGATCCCACATTTCCTTATGGAAGATCCCTAAAGCTGGCAGGAGTCTAAGCTCTGATACCACTATAATTATCCCAAGCCATTATGCCAGGATCATCACGGTTTTGGGTGTCTTTTAAACTTTTTCTGGTTGTGGCATTCCTTCAAACACTTTGTTGATCTACTTGTTTAGATGTGTTTACTTGCAGGATGGCCTCTTGATTTTGGCCTTAGGGTTTATTGATGTTTTATATATGTGTATTTCAACAATAAACAAGAATATATAACCATGGAACATACCTCAACCATATGCAATATGATAGAAAAGCCAACACATCTCAAATCTGCTTTTATTCATGAAATAGAGAAACCTGCTACAATGAAGATGCCAATCTGGAATGCTCAACAGATGGCTAAGAAGATAGACAATAAAGCTGCTACCAAATGATTCAGGAAGATACTATAAGGCTCCAAAGGCTGGATAAGATATGAAGACCAATGCCAAGGTAGATTTGGGCCATATGAAGTGCCAAACCCCCACTAGAAGATGCCATGTCTTGCTAGAACTGTCAACCCCTACAATTTCGGCCCTACTAGAAAATACCTCCAAATGCTACGCTGAAGATGCCAAACTATAGATCGGGATGAGTGGAAACCTCTCCTGAAATCTCAAACCGAAATACCAAGGGAAACTCCTCCAAATGCTAAATCCTCCAAACCCTACAATTTCATCCTTGGTGAAGGAGGCCTCCAAATGAGCCCAAAATCGGCCAAATGATAGATCAGTGTGATAGGATCCCCCTCTTGAATTCTTAGGCTGAAATTCTATGGATAACTCCTCCAAACTGAATAGATATGAATCTCAAAAATGCCCTCCTTCTCTCCAATTCGTCTCACTACTCTAGGAAATAATCTGAACCATAAAGCTCTCTGAAGAGGCACTAGAAATCATGGCTAAGGCCCTGCAAGTAAAACCCGAATTCTCAAATGTCCAAGAGCTCTCTCAAACTCCTACAACAAACTTTCCCTCAAGAATGGTGTTCCCCCCTTGCTGGAAACCCCCAATGGTGCGCCCCTCCTCCTTCCTGTGCCTATGGCTAGTGTAGAACCCTCCTGCACTAATGTAGAACCGAACTAGAATGGTGTGGGAGAGTATTTCATCTCTGATACCAAGCTTGGGACAAGCTAGGTGGAATATTTCACCATAGAATCATCCTCTAGGGTTTGTTAAGTCAAAACCCTCAAAACCCCCAAGAGATGGGGCCTCTAGCTAGAAGCCATAAATCCAAAAGATAAACATACATGAATGAATGAGTAGAGGCCCTTGCCTTTCCTTTATAATTTTTTGGCTCACCTTGTCCCTCCAAAGTTACTTTCATTTTATTAATATTTAATGAATTAATTAAATCACTTTAATTAATTAATTAACCTTTTTACCTTTGAAAAGATCCTTATCTCTCCTTGTGGCTTCCCTGGCCACTAAAAGTCACTTCTCACCATCCCATCCTGTAGTGTTGCTTCTCTCGATTCCAATGAGCTATTACACTGAGAGGTTCCTCGAAGTAATGTGCCCAAAATGACCTCTTCAGTGAATTTAAATAACTTATAGCCCAAAACAGTCAAAATCATGGAAATCGTCGGAATGAGACAGAACCAAAGAAAACCTATGTGTAATGGCTCATAATGATGAAATATGATGAGAAATGCAAGATGGACCCCACAATGCCTCTCAATAACTTCTTTACTCGCTATAACATCCATCTGGCTACTCTAGTCATCATAAACCTCTGCACTGTGATGATGTCCCAAAGTGGGGACATTACACAAATTCTTTTCTCTTGGGAACAATTTGTTAGTTGAAGATTTCAATGCACAAGTAGGTTGCATGCAGTGTTATGAGAATGATCTATACTTGGATCCCTTGATGATTTAGATAATGGACTTTCAGGGAAATGGATAACACATACATCATTAGATAGGGCAGTGACTCCATATGGTAAGCACTTTCCCAGCTTGGGTGATTCACATGACTTGATTATCCTTAATGGTTCTGGTTGTTTCCCACACTACAATGGTTTTAAGTGCTTTTCGTTCAGTGTTGGATTGTATGTTCTTGACTATGTCCTTATTAACATTTCCCTATTATAAGGCATATATTATTTTTGGGTAACCTTCACTCCGCCCCCCTCTCATTGAAAATGTTGCCTTCTCCTTTTGGGTCTTACTTGATTGTCCTCCTTCCACTCCTAGTATTAGTGAACCTTGCAAGGATATTGTTATTATTTTTTATCATTAGTTCAACGAATTATAATCAAACATCCTCAAAATAAGGCTACTTTCAATGTATGATACATAGGACTCAATTAAGCTCATCATTTGCTTCACCCATACTATTTGGCCTTCTGCATTACATGCCTTTCCCCATTCCATTTATACCTCTTGACTTCCCAAGGTTGGACATTGTCCCCACAATGGTTGGTATGATTCAAATTGTAAAATTATTCATAGACTAACCAAGTACATAATGAAGCATAGACCCTCAAGGTCAAATAAAATTCAAAGAATATACAAGAGCATTCTTGGGAAGAAAAAGAGACAATATCTCCATAGCTGGTATCTTTTGGATTAATCACAATGGATTTCATTAAAATGGATCAAATTAAACTCCATTGTGGTTAATCCAGAAGATACCATCTCCAAAAATTCACACCATAGAAACCTAAAAGCAAAGACTATCTCCTTGACAAGTGAAGAGCTATCCTTGGCCAACTTTGTTTCTCTCCTAAACTATTTTGGAGAAGCTTCCTCCATATGAAATCAATGTGTGCAATATCTGATTCCTCCACTTGGTTTAACTATGTTTCTAGTTTATACAATGCACCTAACCAACCATGCATTCAAGTCAATCCCATAAACTCTCATTGGAACTTCTTCCCTAACCATATGATCCCTGATGCCATCCTTCAGCTCCAATCAAACAAGTCCCATGATGTGGAGAACCTCAAAGTTGAATGCTTCAAACATAGTCCCAAACTCTTAACAAGCCGTGTAGTGCACTCGTTTAACTACATTGTGTCCCATGGCTTCCCACCATCTTGGAATTATCATATCATTCACCCCATTTATAAAATTGGAGAATAAAATAACCCTATAAATTACCACACTATTATGATTGGTCATTTGGCTAAGATCTTCACCACAATGGTATACACATACATTTCTAGATGGGTAGAGACCAAGGGATTGAGGCCCAAAGGACATGCAAGTTTCAAGAGAAACCATCACACTAGTGATCATATCTTCACTTTGAATTTTATCATTGAAGAGGCCAAGGAAAAAAAGTACAAAGTATATTGTTGCTTTGTGAATTTTTTCAAGGAAATAGTGCCTCAACATTTTCTAATTGATAGGGTTAAGGTTGTAGGTCTTCCAACCTTGGTGGTGTAGCTTGTGTTAATGCTATATGAGTCTACAATGGGCAAGGTACATACAAACACTAGTGTGTTGAGGGAATTTAGAGTACTATACGAGTTAAACATGGTTTCTCATTCTTTCCTACACATGGATCATGAGCTAGAGGTGATCATCTCAAGGACCATGGGTGCCACCAACTACGTCTTTCTCTTTGGATTTTCCATTCCATTGTTCTATTTTTAGGAAGAATTGTATTGATGTCTCTCTCAATGATGGGTTTTGAAAGACAACTAGATATTTTGGGATCTTTCTGTGATATTCATGGGTTGATTATAAATTTTAAAAAGAAAGACATGGATTTCAATGTCTCCAAACAAGAGGTGAGCCAAGTGATTCTCACCTACAAAGGTGAAAGCGTTAATATGGCTAATAGCATACGTATATATCAGAGTGCTATTTTCTAGACTAGGCTTTAGTTTGACATTGAAAATAAAGTCTATATTGAGCAAGGGTTATGCATCTCTTTCCACCCTTGAGAAGTAATGCTTCTAATTTAAGTTTCATGATGTTTGGATGAAGATCCACCTCCTTCACTCATTGATCATACCTACTCTCCTATATAGGTTTGATATTTGGGGACCATACCTTTTCCCAAACATTGTAACCAGAAAAAGAGGGTACTTGTCTTGATGTTATCTTAGCCAGAGTTACCAACATCGCGATAATATCAAGATGTTGGCAATATTATCTTCAAAATCAGGGTTGGCTATATTTTTCGATATGTTCATTCTTACAACATTGTTTTTCATTCTTATGACATTTTTCGATATTTTTCGATATTTTCCTCTATGTTGCCAATATTTTCATTTTCGGACCCTTGACGATATTTTGCCGATGCTGATGTTTGCAACACTGATCCTAACACACTCATGTTAAGATATCAATGCCTCAATACATGATTTTCATGGAGTTTGATATTGCCCCACTTATTACTTCTATCCTAGGTGGTGATGATGATACATAGGCTCAGGGGGGTGGCCAACTCCCAGTTTGGTCACCTTAGGTATACATATTTAGCAATCATATGCTCTATGTAGCAGGGAAAACATGGGGTGGACTCCCATGGGTATGATAGAGCCTCTTTGTTGCTCAGTATAGTTGATCTTCATATTGAGAAGCCACCTCCAAACATATTCTCAATATATGCTCCATATTTCCAAGAGAGATATAAAAAAGGGCATTTGGGCCAAGATTTACAAGCCTACCTTTACTCCACGTGGTTAGATCCTAGAAAACCACTTTTCCCAAAGCTCCATCACTACTTGATTTTATTTCTTCACCTCAAGGATATATTCATCAATCAAACCTCCTCGACGCCGTAGACTTTAGTTTCCTTAGAACGTGATATTTCCTCTAGCACATCTTATTGTCTATTCCCCTTTGCTTCAAATTCAAACATACCACCATATTACCCAAGAGAACCATACCTGCCAATTTTTTTCTTTAGAGCATGAGATTGAGGAGCATTTTGTCTTCAGAGGCTCCCCCTATCATGAGATGATAAGGATATTACACTATCTCTTCTACGATTCACATGGCTCCCTCTAGGGATTTATGGCTTTTCAGGACCAAAGGTGCTTAGCCTTTTTATTTTGTAAGGTGTTTGACCTACACCCACAAATTTCCAGAGGCAAATAATATAGAGTGTCATGTGCTAGGCTAATTACTTCTTTCTTTCAATCTTCTCACACATGACAAGGAATAGACCCTTTGATTAAAATCTTGGCTCATGTGGTAGGTTCATGATGCCTCATAGATCAAGGGATATCATTGACCTTATGCCCATCATACACTTTTTTATGGCCTTGAATGTTATAAGTGTTTCTCCAATTTAAATGGATTCACCATATTATACCATGGTCCAAGAAGTACAAGGTGGAGTAGCAATTTGATTTTTCTTTCATTGGCTAATTGTGATTGATCCAGGTATTGACTTGACTTAGAGGCTTATCTAGATGTGTCTTCACATTGAAGGGTACATTCTAGGTGATGTTACCATATATGATTCTAATGATTCCCTAGAATGAGAAATTCTTTGGCGTTGGGTGGTTTAAGAATTGCTTAAGGCCAATTCATTGGGTAGTAGGCATTCAATTTTAAGATGACAAAGAGGGATTACTTCTTCTTGTTTAGAGCCCTAAAGAAAAATAAGCATGGTTTATCTTATGCTCTATTTTGGGCATATATGATCCCAATGTTTACCATAATAATGATTTTCTCAACCTTTGGTTTCCATAGGCCAATTTACAATAAGGGAGAGATAGAATCATCAAGTGTTTTGATAGGGAAATGTTATTTGATTATTATTGTTTTTCCTTTTTGGAGCCAAGGAGCTATATCAGTCCATTTAATGATTGAAACCATTCTCTCTAATCATTCGTTCATTTTTTTTGATATTGTTTGGAGGATTGTAAACCTTGGATGTGTAGATGGAATTATCTATAAACATCTCCCATCTAACTAGATTATGTTGTTTCGCTAGTATCTGGTGGGTTTGGAAATTAATTCATGATTTATGGGGAAGGAGGGTTAGATTTATGGGGAAACAAGATCATTGATAAGATAATTTTTTTTTCCTATGGGCTATGAGAGAGAAATTACAACCCTAAGAAGATGATGGGAGATAACTACGTTGAAGGAATTTGTAAATGTTAGCAATAAGTCATAGCATGATCCTCTAGATGAGGAATTATAAAGACATATTATTGGGATACATTATACCCTAAAAGTTGATACAAGGAGAACCAAGGGTACTTAGATTCAATATTGAACTCATTGGATTATGATGGTAGAAAGCCTATTGAGTCTTTCTTTTGAGCCCTTGCAACTAAAAATGATTTTTAGTGGATTGTGGTTCTCAAGGTTAATGGAAGGAGAATCACATGACATGTTGATGTTGAGTATGAATTTGTTAATATCTACAAGATGGTGTTTGAATCTCAAGAAATGACACATAAAAGTAGGTTGGACATGTAGACTTGTTGATGTTGTCCCTCATAAGATATTTGATTCAAAAGTTGTTTTATGTGATTAGTGTTTAATTCTTAATGAGTTGTACTTTGGTCTTACTACTACTACTACTACTACTACTACTACTACTACTAATAACCTAATTTTAAATTCATGGTCTAATGAGAAATAAAATTGATGCACTGTATCCCCTTGTTTGTGGGAAAATAGATCCCTTTCATGTAACGTTTTTATTTCTTAATCTATGGAGGTTTACATACCCTATCCCCATTTGGGTTTGAACTTGTGACCAATAAGGAAGAAACACCCATTCTAGTGATTATTTAATTCATTTCAAATGTTGATGATTTGAAATGATCACTAGCTAATGGTACATAACCTCATTGGATGTCTCTTATAAAATTCTTGCTAAATTCCTACGCGAAGATATATTTATTAATTTTATTCGACCAAACAAGAAAATATCAATTAAAGGTTGATATATTCTCAATAATATTGTGGTCATATGGGAAGACATGGAATGGGGACAATCCATAAGATTTGATATGTTAATCATGAAAATTAATATTGAGAAAGCATGTTGTTGAGTTTAATAGTCCTTCATATTGGTTATGGTGTGGGGCTTTGGTTTTTTTTCCATTGCTCATTTTAGTTGAGGAAATGTCATTTTTCAATGCTTCTATGTGCTAGACATTGACGACATCAAGTCTCAAGAGCTCACAGAATATAGATATATTCTATATATTTTTCCATTGGCATCAATGACTTATATGATGACAATTGAATATCATGGTTATCTTCTTCATATATGATTGCAATTGAAGATTATGGTTATCTTCTTCATAGGAGTGTGCATTTGAGAAATATTGGGGGCATTCCCTTCCTTGTGAAATAAGATTTTTATTTAATCAATGAACATTTTATTGATTATACTTTCATCACCGTATAGGACTTTATCAAAACTTCTTAAAACAACATTGTTGAGTGATTAGAAACCTTTTGTATGCCCTCTAACTCTAGTATCCAATGAAAGATGAATATGTGCTATTAGTATAGTGTTGACCCCCTTCTTGATTGACTTGTTGATACATAATGGGTCTAGATCTAGCTTGGGTAAATAATAAATATGGTTTGGGTCCATTAGTTCAAATGGATCATTTTCTTCACTCCTAAAGATAACGAAGGAATGTGTCATTAATCTAAGCAAATGTTGAGATTCAACAAGAAGATCCTAGTGAAAATTATACACCTACACTAGGAAGGAGCCTTAGGCTATTTTTAGGTGGAAGTCTATTTTTAGATGATGAACAAATTATGTTTCTAGATGATGTCTATTTATAGATGGCGAGCGAATTCTATTTATAGATGTATGTCGAATATTATTATCCCTTAATAATAGTTGGACAATAAATATTAGTCTATTCTCAATGAGCACTTGGAAATAGTTAATTGAAGTGAAAAATCAGTTAGCTATAGGAAATTCGAGTTCAAAGGTTGACTGGTGGGACATGCAAGTCGAATTAGTTGTAACTGAGTGATTCGAAGTTGTAACAGAGTTATATGTGTAGTTATGTGAGTTGTAAAGTAGTTTAACTCAGTTAAGTGAGTTAAGCTCAGTTTTACTAGTTGAAACTGAACTTACACTAGTGAGAGATCAGTGAATCGATTATTAATTAATTCACAATCAATGATCTCATATGAAATTGAAGATTTACCACTGTTAACTACATGCATGTCATATCCAGTGGAGACCTAGTTGAGATAACAGGTTAAAGGGACCGCTTGACTATCAATTGTGACATTAGTGAGTGCAATCATGCAACCACACACATAGTGGATGTGCCCATGAGGATTGTGTAGCTTAGGAAAGAGGGATTCAATTCATTGTAGGAATTTCCATCAGCAGGGATTGCGCAGAGGAGGTAGGCTGTCTGGAAGCAGTAAATTGGCACATGAATTTGTCAATTTTTGTATGACAATGTGAGAGGATTGTATATTGTACTAAGAGCTCTTAGATTAGATTTTTGTATGAGATTGTTTCATGATCCATGATATATACATAATATATGATAGTGGGGTTTTTATCATTATGATTTCCCGGTAAAACATCTGTGTTATGTGTGATTGATCTTTCTTCTTGATATTGCAATTGGCGATCGTGTTTTAAATTCCGCAAGAATATTTGTAGAAGAGATTCTATATTTAACAGTGGAATATAATTGTTAGATCAGGTGAATCCATGCAATACATAATTTGTATTAAAATTTCTACATGGTATCAGAGCACAAGAAATTGCAGAAGCTGAGTTTGTGATTGGATAGAATTTGAATTTGCAGAAAGAATTTCTTGGTGCTACAACTGATTCAAGATCAAAATGGATTTCAATGGATTGAGGTTAGAGTATGCACTCGAGGGAAGCTTGAACTACATTGCTTGGAAGGACAAGATGGAGGCAGTACTCGACGACAATGGCTTGAAGGAATTCATTGACAAAGATGTTCCTAAGCTAGATGATGTAGACGCTACAAATCTTGATGCATGGAAAAAGAAAGTGGAAAAGGTGAGAAGGATCCTGTTGGAGGGAGTACGAGACCACATTGTCTCAAACCTCCATGGGAAATACACACCATATGCAATGTGGAAGACTTTTATGGATCTATTCCAAAACAACAACGACCATAGGAAATTGGCGCTTAAAGATAAACTCAAGAAGATCAAGATGGAGAAGGGTGACTCCATTCCAAAATATATCACGAAGTTTTTCCAATATCAGGATGAGCTGGGGAGTGTGGGAATAATAGTCATTAATGATGATTTGGTGAGCTTGGATCTCCTAGGACTTCCCAAAAATTGGCACAGTTATCAAGACTTTGTCAATGGAAAGGAAAAATTTCCAGATTGGGAACGACTATGGTCGGATTTGGTGCAGGAGGAGTTCAGGAGGAACACCAGAGATGTCTCTTCATCAAAGCATGATGATGAAGAGGATTGTTCTTTGGATGCCAAGGAAAGGAAAGGGAAGGGGAAGAAATTCCATTCAAAATCCGAGTCTAAAGGTAATAAGCTAGATTTGTCCAAAGTAAAGTGTTTTCACTGTCACGAACATGGGTATCTTGCTACTAACTGTCCGTAGAAGAAGAAGAAAAAGAAGGCTTCTGGAGCTGCATATGGTGAGGCCCTTGCCTCAAAATTTGAACTTGAATTCTCCTTGATCGCATGCATGGAATCAAGTGCATTGGGATCGTTGTGGTATTTGGATAGTGGCACTTCCTTCCACATGACGAGAGACAAGGAGATTTTTAGTGACTTGGAGGAGAGAGATATGAAAATTCATATAGAGATGGGAAACGATGGACGATACAATGCAACTGACATTGGTACCATTACCTTTCAGAGGGATTCAGGTAAACCATTTCAATTGAAAGATGTTATGCATGTTCTAGGTCTGAAGAAAAACTTGGTATCAGTTGCAATGTTGGAGGACAGAGGCTATGACGTTGTTTTCAGTGATGGAAAAGCTTTCCCGTGACATAAAACAATGGGTCAAGTCAAGAAGATAAGGATTCAATTTAATAATATCTACAAGATGGAGGTATATGGCTGCACTACCATGATGGGAAAGGAAAAAAAAGTGGTGAACCAGGATGAGGGTGAATTATGGAACAGGTGATTGGTCCATCTTCATCATGGAGCCTTGAAAATCATGCAACAAATATCTACTGGACTTCCAATGGGAACACTTGCTCAGTTAGATTAGTGCAAGGGTTGCACCATGGGGAAGTATGTAAAGTCCACCTTTCATGAAAAGGAGAATCGTGCTTCGGTGATCCTAGAGAGAGTTCACACATACGTGTGTGGACCATTCTTGGTTGCTTCAACAACAAAACATAAGTATTATGTTATTTTTTTGATGATTTTTCTCGTAAATGATGGATCTTCTTCATGCAGAAGAAGGATCAAACATTCTCAAAGTTCTGTGAGTTTAAATAATTGGCGGAGAAAGATTTGGGGAAGCAAGTGAAGGCTCTGAGAAGCGATAATGGTGGAGAATACATCTCTAACGAATTCAAAGACTTCTGCAACAAAGAAGGAATTCGAAGAGAACTCATAGTGCCTCATAACCCACAACAAAATGGGGTTGCGAAGAGGAAGAACAGAACAATTGTGGGTGTAGCACGAGCGATTTTGCATGATCAGGGCCTACCATTGCATTTGTGGGTGGAAGCATGCAACATTGCGGTTTATGTGAAAAACTGTTGTCCTCCTAGATTAATTGGCATGAGTACACCTGAAGAAGATTTCACTGGTAAGAAACCTGATGTTTCTCATTTTAAGATTTTTGGCTCATCTGTTTATGTGCATGTGACCAAGAATGCTAGGAAGAAGCAGGAGCCGACTGCAGAATTTGGGATATTTGTGGGGTACACAGAAACACCCCATAATTATCGTGTGTATTTTCCTAACAGTAAGATGACTGTTATGCGACAGGATATAAAATTTGATGAGGGGAAAGCCATGCGGTTGTCTCTTGAGAGGGAGATAGAATTGCATGAAGAGGAGGAACTGTTGGTTCCCAAAGATGAGTCTCAAGATGTGGATCAACCACATGAGGAGGTTCATGGAGTGGAGGAAGCCACTCATGCAGAGCCATCCATTAGAAATGGCAGAAAGCACACCATGGAAGCTGATAGATTAAGACTAGATGTTGCGCAGAATGTAAGAGCCCCTACTTCACAACGCAGACATAGACAGTCTCCTGATCGATTTATTGGATACATGTCTCTCATGAGAAAATGTATTGTGACTAAACCATATTCCTTTCAGGAAGCAGTGCAGGATCCAACTTGGGTTGATGAAATGGTGGAGGAGTATGACTCCATTGTCAAAAACAGTGCATGGGAAATTGTCCCAAGACCAGTTGAAAAATCAGTGGTAGGTTAGAGATGAATCTAAAAGGGTAAGATTTTAATCATTGTTATTTATGTTGATGATTTAATACTGACTGGTGATGAGCAGCTGATACACTCATGCAAGGAGGAACTTTCAAAGGAGTTCAAGATGAAGGATATGGGCCTCCTTCATTATTTCCTTGGATTGGAAATATGGTAGTGAGATGGTGAACTTTTTGTGTCTCAAGGCAAGTATGCAAGGGAGATACTGGGTAAGTTTCACATGGAGGGATAAAAAACCATGGATACTCCTCTTCTAGGAAACTGGAGGAAAGAGTATTCTACTTCTGGAGAGGTAGTGGATGCTACTGTCTATCAACAGTTAGTGGGTTCGCTAATGTATCTAGTGAACACAAGACCGAACATTTTCTATGTGGTTAACCAGCTGAGTCAAGCGATGGTTAAGCCTACCAAGCTCTTTTGGAAGGAGGGTAAGCATGTCCTGAGATACCTGAGGGTCACATCTGAGTATGGATTATGGTATAGACGGATGGAAGAGGTGAAGTTGCAAGGATTCACAGATGCAGATTGGGCGGGTAGCCCAACAGACAGAAAGAGCACATCAGGGGGGATATTTAGTATCATATATACAGTTGTTTCTTGGTACAGAAGGAATCAAAGATCCTTGGCACTCATTTTAGCAGAAGTGGAATACATGGCAGCGATTCAAGCTGCATGTGAGGCTATATGGATGAGAAAGATCTTGGTTGGTTTGTTTGGTTCTCATTTAGATCTGACGGTGATTCATTGTGATAATCAGAGTTGCATTAAATTCTCGATTAATCCTATGTTTCATGATAGATATAAGCATATATATATCTGATATCATCATATCAGATATTGTGTGCAGCGCTTCAGTACATTCCTATGAAAGATCAAGATGCAGACATTCTGATGAAGGCGCTCACCAGGAGTAAATTCGAATACCATAGAGACAGGATCAGGGTGAAGGATAATCCCTTTCTTTTTGAGGGGGAGTGTTGATATTCAACAAGAAGATCCTAGTGAAAATTATGCACCTACACTAGGAAGGAGCCTCCAACTATTTTTAGGTGGAAGTCTATTTATATATGATGTCTATTTATATATGGTGAGTGAATTCTATTTATAGATGTATGTCGACTATTATTATCCCTTAATAATAGTTGGACAATAAATATTAGTCTATTCTCAATGAGCACTTGGAAATAGTTAACTGAAGTGGAAAATCATTTAGCTATAGGAAATTCAAGTTCAAAGGTTGACTGGTGGGACATGCAAGTCGAATTAGTTGCAACTGAGTGATTCGAAGTTGTAACAAAGTTATATGTGTAGTTATGTGAGTTGTAAATTAGTTTAACTCAGTTAAGTGAGTTAAGCTCAATTGTACTAGTTGTAACTGAACTTACACTAATGAGAGATCAATGAATTAATTATTAATTAATTCACAACCAATGATCTCACATACAACTGAAGATTTACCACTGTTAACTACATGCATGTCAGATCCAGTGGAGACCCAATTGAGATAACAGGTGAAAGGGACAGTTTGACTATCAATTGTGACATCAGTGATTGCACTCATGAAACCACACACACAGTGGATGTGCCCATGAGGATTGCGCAGCCTAGGCAAGAGGGATTCAATTCATTGTAGGGATTTCCATCAACAGGGATTGTGCAGATGAGGCAGACTGTCTGGAAGCAGTAAGTTGGCACATGAATTTGTCAATTTTTGTATGATAGTGTGAGATGATTGTATATTGTACTGAGAACTCTTGGATTAGAGTTTTGTATGATATTGTTTCATGATCCATGATATATACATAATATATTATAGTGGGGTTTTTAGCTTTATTCTTTCCCGGTAAAACATCTGTGTTATGTGTGATTGATCTTTCTTCTTGATATTGCAATTGGCGATCATGTTTTAAATTCCGCAAGAATATTTGTAGAAGCGATTCTGTATTTAACAGTGGCATATAATTGTTAGATCAAGAGAATCCAAGAAATACATAATTTGTATTAAAATTTCTACAACAAATATGACCTATCCTCATTTCTTGAATGGATCATCAAATCATTGGAACAAGACAAATATTAGAAGTTTCTACAACACAATTGTATTTCCTTAGGTGTTCTATATGGAAAATATGGGTGTGAAGGTATTAAATTTCAAACCATATTCAATAAACCATCAGTGATCAATATCTAAGACTTATTTGTAGCTAAATGTATCTGTAAGGTTTGAGAAGTTGTTAAACCCTTTTTGAATTGGTAATGAAATAAATTCAAAAATAACATTTCCAATGAAGAATCCCTATGGTGGTCCCCTACTATATTTGATGAAAGAAAGACTCTTATTAAGAGTTTGTTGGTATATTGATTACACTTATTTTCTAAAGGTATTGTCACCCTCCATGATATTTGTTTTTGGTAAAATCATGATTGGGTTCTTGAGGCTCAATTGAAGTAGGGATTTGGATTGGATATTGTTGCCAAGTTTAATTTTTGTCTCTTATTGTTTGAGTTGGGGTTTTAGTTGACGATGAGGTGGTGGAAGGATTGGGACTAGATATACAAAAGGATATTTGTAAATTTAAGTTAGCTCCATGAATTTCTTCTCATACTCCTCAAGATTCATATTTCCTAGCTTGAGCTTAGATAGTTCTTTCATATTATTGTCATATTAATTCTCTGGAAAGTACTATTACTGGAAATATATCTTGAATAGATTGTGGGTAATTCTATTTTCATCAATATGCTTGACCTTATTTAGGTAGTCCCACCACATGGAATCCTTTCCTTGAAGATGATAGACGACAACCCTTTCCTCTAGGCTTGATGAGTAATCACACGACTACAAATATTTTCTCATTCCCAACAACTAGTCTTCAACATCTTCTCCCTTCCTATGCTCTCCATCAAATGATGGAGCGTTGAGATTCTTGAGCTCTCCTTGCAAAATATCTGACTCAAGTCTCCTCTTATTTTTGAAAGGGGACACACTTGGCCTACTCTCTGACCTTGAACATGATGTGATTTTTTGGTCAAGTGTCCTAGAGAATGATGATGTCTACTAAAATTCCTTGATTCCCTATATACTCTATGATCATCCCTCATATCATGAGATTTGGATGTTGCTACTTTCCTTACACTGGTTGCTTGTTGTGTGCCATAATCCTTATTGACTTTCCTCTGCAACATATTCAAACTTTGTAGCAGCTAGGTGTTAATTTGATTCTACTCCTCCTGATATATTATAATCATTTCATTACATGATCTATAGATCCACACTTATTTATGCAAGCTTCTCATAGTCTCAACCAACTCCATCGACTCCACCCTACTTCTACATCAATTGGACTCAGTCTCTAAATTTCCCATGCTGATGTGTAAGCTTCATATCTCATCTTCATGGCTGTAATATACTTGGGAACCATCCATATCTTTAGTCCTCATATAGGAACCATATTTTCTTTCTTGCACCTTTAATTCTGCAAGAAATGTGCATGTAACAATTATTTTTAGAATTATGCATATTGTAAAGTTGTTATTAATTAAGCTACAAGAACTTATTTGTCGTGATTTTTCAAAGAGAACTGTTAAATTAATCAAAATTATGAGATTTCAAATATATTATCTTCTAAATTAATTGATGACTATACTTATGTCTCAATATCATTTATGAGCTAAAATTTATGGCTCCCTAAAATCAATAGTTTCACCCCTTTTTGCACTTGTTTCACTGGTACCAAAAATATTGTTGGCACAGGGGTAGACCCAGGGCTCAATGCTACAACAACGCACCGAAAAAGACCTAACTACCGAACCTTTCGGCAACAACTGCGAATCATATGAAGTCTCACCCGAGGTAGAGGTAGGGGTGGTTGCAAGACTCAGGTGTCTACAACCTTAGCTGGGACATAGATCTGTAATTATATAGCTTACTAGAGCACTTAACACCGTTAGTTCCTCAATATACAGTCAATAACCACTTCGCTTATAAGACAAAACTTCGCAGTCTTCACACTAATCTACGATATTCAAGCACTTAGCATATACAAATGGATCAGAGTGAGCATATCAAGCACTAAGCATGAATATCTAGATCAGATCTAACATTCTAACATATAATAAGCACCAAGCATGAATAGATCTATCTATACATATCACAGAATTTCGCATATAATATGTAAATACATCAAGACAAAGCACAAAGCACATCACACAGGGTTTATGTGGTTCACCCCCACCCTAGGGCTATGTCCACCAACTCTTCTTCTTTATTGTCTTCAGTTAATCAGTTACAAGCACAGAGCCTCAAAACCCTTACTCCGCACAAGACATAATATCTACACATCTAGCTAGATCCTTCTTCCTTGCGTTACAACACAAAGCCTTCTACAGTCTTTCACAGGGACTTGCACTCAGCTCTACAAGTCTCACACAGTATGCACAAAGACTTACAATCCTTTGATCACATAGATATAGCACTTAGCCATTCCTTTTTCACTTAGCACACCGACCTCTTTCTATATTGCCTATCCTTCTATATATACATTACAAAATAGTCCTAAACATGGGTAAACCCATGGGCCAACATCCCATTCCCGTTACATATTCCCAAAAACCCAAAAAGGGGTCGAGATCCCATGATCTCCGCTTCGACTTGCGCTCCTCCTTCGACAAGCTGTTGAAGTCCCAAAATAGGTCAACATGACCAAGAAACTTCCAAAACTTGGTCAAGGGCCAACAAGCCCCCAACACTCACCTGTGACTCATCTCGAGTCACTTTGGTCTAAGCAATTTTGCCTCGAACGCCTCAAGCTTGGTTCAAGCTTCTTCGACTTGCTACTTTACTGTGGTCTCTTGTTCGATGAAATCTTGGATCATTGCATCATTCACTATCCCTTCTAGGCATTGTTCTGCTATGAGGATGACCTGTTCCAGCTTTGCTCCTTGGCTCTCGACCTCTGTAAACAACAAACATGCCTTGTCTTGCATAGGTTGAAGTCTTTGAGTGACTTCCATCACTTTTCTTTGAATCATATGGATATGATGCTAAGCTATGCATTGTTCTTGAGATCTCTTCATCCTTTCTACAGATGACAGGGCCTTCAGGTGCGCCTATAGTGTATTTGCATTCTACTTCACTTCTTGGATCTGCGACTCCAGTGTTTGCAATTTTGGATTTTCAGTGAGAGTTTCATATGTCTAGGTGTTGTGGTTACTGAGTTACTTGCACTTCAAGGCAAGAGATTTTAGTCTATCAACTCCGCTGCGGGAAGTTGCTTCTCTTTGGTTCCTTATCTCCTGTGGGGTTTCAGGTACTGCGTGGAGCTCTAAGTGGGCGATGTGTTGTTGTAGCTTATGGATTACCTCTTCTAGTTGTGACACCTACTGTGGAACTTGTTCCTCGGTCTGTACTTTGACAACTGTCACCAAGTGAAGTGCTTTGTTGACCCTTTTATTAACTTCCAATTGCTCGGCGAGCAACTATTCCTTGCTTTGCTATAGCTCTTCTTTTTCTTCATCCCATTTTGATTGTAGAGAAAGATTTTCCTTTTCTGTAGCACTTCGTTGGTCCTCAAGGTCCTTTTGTACTTGTGCTAAAGCCTGGGTGGCTTGGGCTGTATCTTCCTGGGCTTGTTGAAGGCGAGCTTCAACTGTATCAGCAATGCAATGTAATTGGGCGGGCTCATTGCCTAGTTCTGGTGTTCCAACTGTCAGGGGCGTAGCAGATACTACGCGACTGGGCTATAGTGCCTACTGCACTCCTTGGAGTTCATCCTTAATGCGACTGAACACCTCCTCCTGCTTAGCTTCTTGCTTCTCTGCTATCTACAGGGAACCATCATTCAGTGCTACAACGATGAAGTCAAATTTGTCTGAGGTGAGGGTGGTCTCAAATTTGGTTTTGGTTGCTTTCATTTTCTTCCTTGAAGATGGTTTCAGAGGGGAAACCTTCCTTTTATTTGAGGGATCCTCCTCGTTTCTTGGCGGTGTAACCTCAGCTTTCTTCTATTTGAATTTTGTGCCATCACCTCCTTGCTCTGCTAAGATGGATGCGGTCTTCATGGATGCACTGTCTAAATCGTGGACCTCTTTAGTCTTCTTTATCTTGCTAGGTTTGGCTGTATCTGACGCAGTTTTGGGGCTGTCAACATCGGACATCTCTATGGGGTCCGCTGGAACAAGGAGGTCCGTCGACCATTCCTTGGTAATCTCCTCCAAGTCATCCTCTGTTAACTTGTAGTATGACTATAGCTTCTATTTATTCTCATTAGTGCGCGTTGTTATATATATAAAAAGGTGGTCCGCGCTGAATTTCATCAAGGGTATAAACCTGTGAAGTGTGTTCGGGGTTATGCGAGGCATGGTCTGTATGGCTACCTTAAACTGGTTATAATAAGTGTGGAAGAGAACATTTGATTTCCACTGCTTGTTCATGTCGTTGGAGTACCACAACGTACTGAACTTCGCGGCCAGAGGTTCAAATGGCTCGGTGTCTGGGAAGGTCGCACCTTTTGGAATCTCCCATGCGATGAAAGCAATCAGGATAAGAAGCCAACTAAAGTGGAATTCATATCCCTGATCCTGTGCTTCCCAACAATCTAGTTCCAGTTGGTTCACGATGTACTTCGCCCAATTCATCTGTAGTCCCTCCACACACTTCCTTTCTAGGTCGACTACGAATCCAGTTACTTGGGTCGGTCGATTCTTGTGAACTAGCTTGCCTGCGATCAACTGATATGCAAGGTGCACTGTGAAACTCTGGATAGAGGTTACCTTGTAGCCTCGTGTTCCCTTCTCTACATCGTTGTAAGTATCCTTTATTCTCTGGTGAGAGCATGATCTGCGGTCTTTCTGGGGTAGAAATCCTGTGGGTCATGGCCTTGCATGCTAATCCCTGTGATCTGATTAATCAAAGTCGGATCCATTGTAATGCGGTGGTTCAACCATAGGTATCCTCCATGATAGCAAGACAACAACAAATTGATGCACGCATTCACTTCTTGATGCCTCCCGAAGTTAGGAATCTTCATTACATTAAGCAGTGTGGACTGTGTGAGGTTCATGGTCCACTGTTGGGGAACAATCTTTGAAATATTTCCCTTGGTTCTAGTCAGATACTTGTATGGGGCTAGAATATTGTACACTTTCATGTCATCGAGGTTGAAGTCACTAAAATTCAACGCTGCGATCTTATCCTGATCTACGCGCACTACACATATCCCTTTCGGAAGGTACACAGTGACCAATTGATATTCAAAATCTTGGGGCACACTATCTTAGTTTATTGCACCGCTCAGAGGTGGTAGATAAGCAGCTAGAATGCTTGGAATCAGATTAGCATTCGCGATATCATCTCTGTGCTTCGTGCATTTCTCATCAGCTGGTCGGGATGGTCCGGCTCGAGCAGTGGAAAAAGAGGCTTGTAGTCCTCTTGTCGAAGATGATTTTACACCTGTAGACACTCCTCTCTTCGACATGACTCTCTCTGTCATTAAGTCGGTCAAAACTTCCTCAGCGACTTTCTCTGTAGCGCTCAATGATTCTGACATACGCAATTGGGGTAAACAATTTGTGGGATCAGGGAACAAATCAGACACGGTAATAAGATAGAGACCGAGAGAACAATGATCACTATATAAACTCGACTTAGTCTATGGGCTCAAATTATTGATTGGCAAGAGTATTCTTGGTGCATGATGCAACAAGCTAAATAGGTAATTCGACAACGGTTGGCTTGCAACAGGTATGAGCCTCCATTAACTCCTGTTCGATCTGCTATGGCGCGGTCCAACGGTCGGATGATGAACCTTTATTGACTTTATGTCCATTCAGAGCGATAATCAAATGGTTATAATATCCCCAATGACTATATTGCTTCGTCATGGCGAAGTGCCATGTGTCGCTGTTATGATATCTCAGCGAAGCTCCAATTCTGCATTTTTTCTTTCTGTGAGGTCTCCTCTAGAACCTCCTGTAATCTTTCAGTATTAGCCCTCTTCTTTCCTAACTTTCTAGCCTTCTTTCCAGTGAGCTTCATCTCAATAATGATTTTCTCATTCTGATTCTTTTCTTCTTTGGTCTTAGTTACTTCGCGTTGTTGAAATTCTTTCGTAGGGTTCCTAGATAATGCTTCTTCTTTTTCTGGGATAGGTAAATCAATATTCTGTGGATCCTCTAGTGTTCTCTTAGCTTCAACATCCGGGTTTCTAGTATTAAATATCTGCGATCTCCTCTCCTGTTCCTCAATAAAGTGTGCGATCGTTTTGGTCATAAAGTCTTTTAACTCTTGCTTCTTTTGTTCCAAAAATTCTTCTTCTTCCTTTCATCGGGCTTGGTCTCTATCAATCCAATATTTTCCTATTAGCATGGTAAATGAGGCGTTGTCTTCAAAAAATTTAATAATCTCAAAGTCTTCTTCTGTCGAAGTTCCATTGATAGTCATAGGTATCCAAGTGAGCCTTCCACATAGGTTTACTAGCTTTCCTCTGAATAAACTTATTCCTCCTAGTGAAGGGATCATAACAGACCTTCCTATAGCTTCCTAGGTTCTTGCTGTCATGATATTCACCTGTGTTTTTTCATCTAGAACACAGTTAATGTCGAAGTCTCCTATTCTTGCTTCGATGCATTCCTTCTCTTTGAAGATCTCTGATAAGTTGACATGTCGATGGTCATTTAGGGTTTATTTCATCTGTAGCAATGATTTCTTTCATTCTTTCTGAGGTTCATCCGTAGGTTCTGGATCTTCCTTAGGGTTTTCTTGATTCAGGTTCATTCTTTCAAGCTTAGCAATCATTATAGGGCAATCCAATACTTCATGGTATAGAGCTTTACAACAAAGCCAACTAGGTCTTCCACCAGGGCATTCCTTAGAAATATGTCCCGATCTTCTGCAACTGTAACATAGGGTTAATCCTATCTTCCTTTTAAATGACCCGCAACTTATTCTGTACTACGCACTAGGATCATATGAGTTAACTTGCAACAATTTCTTTCTAGGATCCTGCATCCATTCGTTAGTCCAAACATTCTTTCTTTGCATATGTATAATATATCTTTCACTATTCTTATCAGATCTACTCATATCAAATCTTCTTTCATCTATTAATGACCTATCTTTCAAACTAGGACATAATTTATTAAACATACCTAGATCCATATTCTAGAAACAAAAATTTCCACTTATCTTACTTCTATAGAGCAAAAAGCTTTCAGATCTAACACTTTTAACTATTCTTACCTTTATTAGGGCACAAATCTTGCATATCTTACCTCATTTGATCAGAAATTATTATTTTTACCTTTCTTAGAGTGCCAAGCATTTAGATCTTGCTTCTTTCCTTCAGATCTGATCTTCTTTTCTTCAGATCGGGCTTCTTTATTTAAGATATGATCTTCTTTTCTTCAGATCAAGCTTCTTTATTTCATATCTGACCTTCTCTCTTTAGCATAGAGATTTACAAATCAAGTAGAATACTGCGCACCAGGGCACAAATCTGTGCACATATCTTTCACAATTTCAGGATGAATCTTTGCACATAGCTTCCTCTTTCTCAGTTCCCAGCAATCACAGTTTCAGGTCCCGACAACAGAACCATTTGTTGGCATAGGGGTAGACCCAGGGTTCAACACTACAACAACGCACCAACAAAGCCCTAACTACTGGCCCTTTCGACAACACTTGCTAAGCAGATGAAGTCTCACCCGAGGTAGAGGCAGGGGTGGTTGCAAGACTCAGGTGTCTGCAATCTTAGCTAGGACACAAATCTGTGATTATACAACTTACTAGAGCACTTAACACCATTAGTTCCTTAATATACAATCAATAACCACTTCACTTATAAGACAAAACTTCACAGTATTCACACTAATCTATTGTATTCAAGCACTTAGCATATACAAATGGATCAAAGTGAGCATATCAAGCACTAAGCATGAATATCTAGGTCAAATCTAACATTCTAACATATAATAAGCACCAAGCATGAATATATCTATCTGAACATATCAGATCATTTCGCATATAATATGTAAATACATCAAGACAAAGCACAAAGCATATCACATAGGGTTTACGTGGTTCACCCCCACCCTGGGGATACATCCACCAACTCTTCTTCTTTATTTTCTTCAGTCAATCGGTTACAAGCACAGAACCTCAAAACCCTTACTCTGCACAGGACATAATATCTGTGTAGCTAGATAGATCCTTCTTCCTTGCGTTAACATCACAAAGCCTTCTACAGTCTTTCACAGGGACTTGCACTCAGCTCTACAAGTCTCACATAGTATGCACAGAGAACTTACAATCCTTTGATCACATAGATCTAGCACTTAGCTATTCCTTTTCCACTTAGCACATTGGCCTCTTTCTATATTTCCTATCCTTCTATATATACATTACAAAATAGGCCTAGACATGGTTAAACCCATGGGCCTACATCCCATTCCTGTTACATATTCCCAAAAACCCAAAAAGGGGCCCAAAAGGGGGCCAAGATCCCGTGATCTCCGCTTCGACTTGCGTTGCTCCTTCGACAGGCTGTCGAAGTCCCAAAATAGGTCAACATGACCAAGAAACTCCCAAAACTTGGTCAAGGGCCAACAAATACCAAGGGATAACTTCTTCCTCTTGTCGAATAACTATGGTGAGAACCATGAATTTTTTTTATATCGGGTGTTGATAGGGTTCCATATTATGAATATACAATAACACTCATATTTAGGATTTGATTCTCCATCCAACTTCTGCATCAATCTAGATTTGGCAATTTTGTCCTTTTGCATTTCCTCTAGACTTAAAATCTTTAGCCGAAAATGGCTATCTCTCAAATGGAGAAAAAATCGTCAAGAAAAAGTTGTCCGGATTGATGAGTAGATAAAATGTCAATTGCATAAAATTTTCTAGATTGGTGATTTTGGGTCCCTTTTCCTCCTCCTAATATTTCAAAATCTCCCCAAAAGTGCCTGAGAATAGTGGATTTCCCCCCTTTTTTAGTATCTCCACTCCAAACCCTTTTGAATTTTCCATATTCCCAAATAGGTATATTCATTCCTACTTATTTGACTCCCTATAAAATTTTCACCTTTATCTGAGCCTCGATTACTGAGCACGACCCAGATCTTCAAAACCCGATATTTTTCATTTTTTGGAAAATTAAAGCATAATTATCCAGTGACCTTCACCGACACTCTTGTATCCCTTGTCACTGCGGACATACCCTTCAAATTTATTCTAAACCTGAGTTGAAACATTCGTGTTATGGCCAAAACAAGCTTTTGGCTCCAAACTTCTTTTTGTAAACTTTTATATTTTTCTCCTTCACTTTACTCCTCTTTTCTCCTTCAATTTCTCCTCTTTCTCTCTTTATCTTCTTCTCTTCTTCTTTATTTCTCTTCTCTCTTTCTTCTCTTCTCCTTTCCTTCTATTCTTCTTTCTTCTCTTCTCCTTTATCGATGATCAAAGGTATTTTTCTCTCGCCGATACAGGTCCTTTATCGACATTCAAAGATATTTTCTCCTCGTCAACATTTCATCACCCAAAAGTATTTTTTCCTCCGACGTTTCGGCACAAAAAGTTATTTTTCCTCCGACATTTAGTTGAATTGAAATATTTTCCTCTCACCGACGTTTCAGTGCCAAAATTTATTTCTCCTCCGATGTTTTTCCAACTTGATAAGATATTTATTCATTGATGTTTTGGCGAAATATCTTCTTTCTTCGTTGACGTTTTGATGACTTGAGAATATATTTCTTCGCCGATGTTTCAACAAAATATATATTTTTTTCGCCGACATTTTGGTGACTTGAGAATATATTTTAATGTCAATGTTTTGACACCACAATCTCTTTTCCTCGCCAAAATTTCGGCATCGAAATGCATTTTCCTCACCGATGTTTTGGTGTAGGATCTTCTTTCCTCGCCGACGTTTCAACGCTATATCTTCTTTCCTTACTGACATTTTAGCGACTTTAGAAGATATTTCTTCACTGATGTTTTGGTGAAAGATATTCTTTCCTCGCCGACGTTTCAACAACTTGAGAATATCTTTCTTCACTAAAATTTCGGTGAAAGATCTTCTTTCCTCATTCATACACACAATATCGATGAAAAATATTTTTTTCACACTTAGCCAATTTTTCATATTTTTGAACTTGAAAACTCGTGACTGTAGAAAACTCGCATACTTGACTCCTTGGGCCAACTCGACCCCTCAATAGCTATATTTAACCATTTAGTTGTTTGAATAACCATCTCCACCAAAAATATCAACATGAAAATTGAATTTCGAGGGGTTTTGACCCTGATTTCTCAAGTTGGGCGAAATCATCTTTCACCCAAATTCACATAGATTAAATTTTTATTTGTTTTATAAAACCTGAGAAAACTTGGTGTTGCAACCAGAGCTCTAATGCCACTCTGTAATTCCCCCAATACTAAACCCATACTTTTTTTTCCTGATACCATTAAAATAAATGCAATGCATCAAGGATTTAACATGCAACTAACAATTTTTTTAATAAACATGAGTGCAACTAATTGAACACACAAACAAATCATTAAATTCACTCAGATAATAGAGTAACATGCACAACACTTAAAACCCATGAATGAAATAGTGAATAGAGATTAAAAACACTTATCTTGTTAAGTAAATGTGCAACCAGTTGCAAAGGACATATGTTCCACCCAACCATAGATTTTTCAGTCCAAATCTCAACAACAAATCACCCCCGAGCTGGGGGTATGAATCCACAATAAAGGGTGTTTCTATTGTCCACTCACAACCCAATATAACCCACAACAAGATGATTTTTCCTATATCTATCCAAATCCACCAACTCTTTTCCCCTCAACTTGCACAACCCAAGGAATGAGATCCCCCTTCTTTGCATGTTGTTCCTCAGGCCTTTCCACTTCCCTCTAGGGCTCCAACACAATTTGGCTAGGAATCTCTCTTGGTAGGTATTGTAGGGACTTATAGATGCAACATGAAAATTTCAACAACAACTCACTTTCTTTGTGGTAATTTCTCACAGATAAATATCTTCTACATGCCTAATATCCTACTTATTCATGCAAATACAACTTCAACAAGATGGCCACAAACTCGACTAAGGCTTCCTTCAATATCCAACACTCCCTCCTCTCTTGCTGCTCCAAAAACTACATGTAAAATTACCCATAATACCCATTCAAATTTCCCTTTTATCCATCCATGTTGACACTCACATTCCCCATTGTTGATTGTATGAAGCCCCATGCTTTCAATATATTTGAGCGCATTGATTAATGGTATAGTTACAAAGAGTTTTAATTGAATTAACTATAAAATTTATATGGTTACAAGCATAATTTATAATAAAGCATGGAAAGTACAACTGATAAATATTCTTTTAAACTTAGACTTCAAGAATTTTTATATTTCTGTATACCATGATTGTATGTATATGTATATATTAACAACTTACGCCTAACAAAACAATATTGAATGGATAATCATAATTCAAAATCATGGAATAACATTTTATAAACCAAACATTTATATCCCATTTTATAATTTCCACAATATTACAAATGATGATTAAATTAATTATAAAGGAGACCTTCCTTTCTAGCATAAAATTCTTACAAAATTTCCAACAAAAATTCAACAAATTGTTAGAGCTGGATTGAACTTGATGTATGTTCGTCAATATTCACTGGATCTTGTCAATCAATGAAAATAATCACTAATTACCTCCCTGCCAATGTCGAAGAGTATTCTTCTTCCCCAAGGTCCCCTCAGTCACAACAAGGGTGTATAGAACCAACCTCTATCTCAAGATTTGGTGTGCATGCTTACAAGTGTTGAGGTTTCCACCTCCAAGGCTACATGAAAGTACAACTCACAAACAATATTTTTTATAGGTCAATTGGTCGCTACGACAACCATCCAATAATAAGGAAAAGTAGTGCTCCCCTCTTTCTGTTCAACCCTTCTTTTTATAGTTTAAAATACATTTGACACCTAATGCTCAAACACAAATTTAGTAATTTAGAATTTAATTTAATTGGATTATTCACCCTTCCATGTGTTGCTTGTTGATGTTTGGACAATATCGGGAAGACATTCTCCTAGATTAATAATTAATAATATAATTATTTATTATTAAATAATATATATAATAAGTAATAATAATAAAAAATAGTTATTGATTATCCAAGGAACGCATATTTCATGTATGGTCACCATATGTTCCCTATATATGGAACACTCATCATTGTAATCATATATCAAACTCATATAGAAAAATCAACATGGTATCAGAGTGGGTCTGGGCTTGACACCCTCACGGGAGGGCCCAGGAAAATGAGAAAAATGAGAGAGCTATTGGTTAGACCAAACCTGTTGTCATACAAGTATAAGTAGCATAAATCCAAGCAATTTAGTATTGGAGGTGGGATTCCTTCACTCAGTTAGTTTTCTCCGAGAGATACGACGTGAATTCTAGCAAGCAAGCCAAGTTGAGAAGGGATAGTTCCAGTAAGGAAATTATTTCTGAGATCCATAATTTCCAGCACAAAACAATTTACCACGGATTCTGGCACTTTTCCTGTTAATCTTCTCGCTACAATGAAAAAGTTCGTAGCTTTTTCAATTGGCCGAGATCACCTGGTATACTCCCTGTCAAATTATTGAAGGACATATTAAACAACGCGAGAGCCGTGAAATTTTTCAAAGACAACCGTGAAATTTTTCAAAGACTTTGGAATGGCCGATATCAAATTATTCTTATTCAGGAACATAAGTTTAAAGTGACACATCATACTCAAATTCTTTTGGGATTGCACCAGACAAACTATTATAAGTGAGATTCAACATGCCAAGAAACTACATATTACCCAAGTGTGGAGGAATAGTCCCTGGCAGGCTCCTATTGTACAGATTAAGGCCAACTACTCATTATTCCTTTGGGTGGCAAATTATACCCGTCCAATTGCAGACATGATTATTGCTAACATCCCAATTGGATAAGGCCTGAAAAGGATCATATGCGACATTGATTTTTGAATGCTTCTATATCCACCTCCACTCGCTGTCGCTCATGACTACTCTGATAATTTCTGATCACATTAATTTTTGCGGAATCAAAGAAGATTATTATCACAATTGTTATGAGAATCAACTCCTTTGAAGCTACCATCTCCTCTTGAAATTGATTTCTGCATTCAAATGCACTCATTTGATATATAATAATTGCAAATTTACAAGGGAATGGTGAGTATAAATGTGGAAGGAAATCTGAATATTGGGATATGGCTCTGTAATATAAATTATAGATTATTCTATCAGCATACCTTGAGAAGATGGTTTGGGATACCTGGTTAGGCAATCCAAGTGAGCATGAAATCAAACCTTTTATAGTATGTTCACACAAGGGGCTAGGGAGGCCAAGTGCGCATCGAAATTCAAATTATTAACTTTTTGAAAATGGATAGATATTCCAATAGTTTGAAGAAGCAAATAGGACTTGTACTATCAACATTGTCTTTTCCCGGAAATATTTATGGATGTGATTTCCATAGAGGAACAAAAAGTTAAATGTAAACTAGCTTGAAGTTTGAATTTAGGCCATCTAAAATTAGTGACCTAAGGAGGTTACCATGGTTGGTAAATAGTGGCAGTTCTAGGCATATGACAGGTTACCAAGATTCTTGTACCATGTGACATTCATTGATGATTTCACCCATAAGACATGGATCTACTCCACGAGGACTTCAATATACTTCAAATGACTTCAATGATTTCTTCATTGATGCAAGGATCAAGAGGGACTCCACCATTCCTTACAACCCTCAACAGAATGGGGTCATAGAGAGGAAGAATTTTTTTATTATTGAGGCAGTCAAGGCAATAATTCATGATCAACATTTACCTATGTTTCTGTGGGCAAAGGAATCCATGACTGCAATGAATGTTTAGAAAATAATTCCTCATAATACTTTTAGGAACATGAATCCCAAGGATGCCTTTACCAGAATGAAGTCTGAGGTTGGACACTTCAAGATATTTGGGTTTCCAATATACATTCATGTACCCAAGGAGAAAATGACCAAGATATATGTTTTGGGTAGAAAGGGTACATTTGTGGGGTACAATGAGTCTTCAAAGGCATACCATATCTACATCCATGGTCAAAGATAGATTGAGGTGAGAATAAATCTTACCTTTGAGGAGGAGGTAGCCTTCAAGATATCTAGAGGATCTCACATGGACATTGATAGTGAGAGACATGAAGAGATGGTGTCTTCGCCCCCTCACCCTCCAACCATTTAGAGGTAGACAATTGAGCCTATTGATCCCATTGATCCCATTGATCCTATAGCTCTAGTTGATGTTCCCAGAGATATTGCAGTAGGTTGAAAGAGACTTGCATGGGATCATCAAAATATTCAAGAGGAAGAAGGACATGCAAATCCTCATGGTACCTTCCAAGAA
>ML788091.1:0-12581 GCA_009831015.1 Picea engelmannii
GCATACTTCTCATGAGCGGGAAGGAAATCCTGAAAGAAGTTAAGAAAGAACAAGAGATGCAGTTTGTTGTGGTGAGGAAACCCAGAGTTATCCTTACAAGTACTTCAATGGATGATTTTCCTGAAGAAGTTCAGGAATTGTTGGATAATTTTGTTGACATAGTGGTGGATGAGTTGTCAAACTCATTGCCACCCATCAGAAGTATCAGCCACCATATTGACTTAATACCAGGAGCAATTATGTCGAACAAAGAAGCATACATATTGACACCTCGAGAGAATGAGGAAGTGAAGAACCAAGTCCAGGAACTGTTGGACAAGGGTTTGGTCAGAGAGATCTTGAGTCCATGTGCAGTACTAACTTTGTTGAGCCCAAAGAAAGATGGAAGATGGAGAATGTGTATAGACTCAAGAGCCATTAACAAGATCACCATCAAGTATAGATTCCCTTTACCAAGAATGGATGATTTAATGGACTGTTTAAGTGGAGCAAGTTTCTTTTCTAAGATAGATTTGAAAAGTGGATATCACCATATTATAATGAGAGAAGGTGATGAGTGGAAGACATCCTTTAAGACAAATGAAGGTTTGTATAAGTGGCTTGTTATGCCATTTGGCTTAACCAATGCCTCGAGTACTTTTATGAGGTTGATGAATGAAATATTTAAATATTTCATTGGCAAGTTTATGGTTGTATATCTGGATGATACACTGATCTTTAGCATGACTAAAGAGGAGCATTTGAGGCACCTAACGCTAGTGATGAGGAGAATACAGTAGGAGAAGTTGTTGATAAATCTAAAGAAGTCCTCTTTTATGAAGACAGAACTCATTTAGTTGGCTTTTGTGATCTCTTCAAATGAATTGAAGATGGATCCAAAGAAGGTGAAAGCAATCAAAGAATGGCCATCACCCAGGAGAAAGTTTGAAGTAAGAAGCTTCCATGGATTAGCAAGTTTCTATAGGAAGTTCATCAGAGACTTCAGTGGAATTTGTGCGCCAATGATGGATACAGTAAAGAAGAAGCACAACTATTTAAAATGGACAGAGGAGGCCGAGAGGAGCTTCAATATACTTAAGGAGAAAATAACAGAACAACCAATTCTGGTCTTGCCGAATTTTGAAAAGAAATTTCAAGTGAGATGTGATGCAAGTGGAGTTGTAGTTGGAGTAGTTTTGAGCCAGGATAATAGACCTGCTGCCTATTTCAGTGAGAAGATAAATGAAACCAAAAGAAAATACTCCACGTATGATAAATATTTTTATGCCATAATTCAAGCCTTGAAGAAGTGGAGACATTACCTTGTTCCATAGGAATTTGTCTTGTATAGCGATAACCAGGCTTTACAATTCATAACCAGACAGGAAAAATTGAATCAGAGGCATGCAAAGTGAGTTGAGTTTATGCAGAATTTTACTTTTGTCATAAAACATATTGTTAGGAATGCTAACAAGGTTGTTGATGCATTAAGCAAGAGATGCTTGATTCTGCAATAATTTCAGGTGAAGACCTTGGGGTTTGAACACCTTAAGGACATGTATTGTGATGATACAGATTTCAAGGAAGCATATGAAGCATATACAAATCCTGTGCTGAGAGACAGAAGCCAGTGGACGGAGTACATGATTCAAGAGGGATTGTTATTCAGGGGAAATTAGTTGTGCATACCAAAATGCTCAATGAGGGATAACCTTTTGAAGGAAAAGCATAGTGGACGATTGGTTGGACATTTCGGCCATGATAAAGCGTTTTCACAATTGAGCAGCTCATACTATTGGCTGGGTATGAGAAGAAAAGTGATAAAGTTTGTGAACAGATGTAGAATCTGCTAACATGCAAAAGGAAAAAGACAAAACACTGGATTGTATCAACCATTGCCAATACCAGAGAGGCCTTGGAATGCAATAAGCATGGATTTCGTGTTGGGATTACCAAGGACGCAAAGAGGATTTGATTCCATATTTGTGGTGGTGGATAGATTTTCAAAGATGGCACATTTTATTCCATGCCAGAAGACCAGTGATGCAACGCATGTTGCAAATCTATTTTTCAAGGAAGTTGTAAGACTTCACAGCCTACCCAGAAGCATTGTCTCAGACAGAGACACAAAATTTGTTGGTCACTTTTGGAGAACAATGTGGAAGAAGTTGGGGACATATTTTTCCTTCAGCTCAGCTTATCACCCTCAGACAGATGGACAAACTGAGGTGGTAAACATAATCTTGGGAAAATTATTGAGGAGTCTGGTTACTGAGCACCATAATCAATGGGATCAGATTCTATCACAAGAAGATTTGCATACAATGACTCACCAAACAGGAGCACTGGAAAGATCCCATTCCAAATATTATATGGAATGCAACCCAGGGGAGTATCTGAGTTGAGAGACTTGGAACAGAGTGAGATCAGGAGCGCTGAAGCAAAAGATTTTGCTGCAGAAATGCATAATCTCCATAGCCAGATCAAAGGGCAGTTGCAGATTTCTAACCAGGAGTACAAACACAGGGTTGATCAGCATCGCAGAGAACTTCAATTTGAAGTAGGAGATCAAGTTCTGGCACATCTCAGGAAAGAAAGGTTCCCTAGGGGAACATATAACAAGTTTAAATGGAGAAGATAGGACCATGTAAGATCTTGAGGAAGTTTGATGCAAATGCCTATGAGATTGAGCTGCCAGATGGTGTGGGCATATCGTCCATATTCAACGTTTCAGACATGTATCCTTATAGGAAAGATGACACTGAGGGATCAAAAGATCAAGAGAAAATTCAGTGGGAAAACAAATGCCTGTAGCAGAAAAACCACAGATGGAGAAGATCGTTGATCAGAGGATCGGGAAAAAGACCAAGAGGAAGACTTATTTTGAATATTTGATCAAGTGGAAGGGACACCCAATAGAAGATGCAATTTGGGAAAATGAAGTTGCTATATAGAAGCATGGAAATTCAGTGCAGGAGCTCATGGACAGGAGTCCATGAATTTTTTTCAAGGGGAGTATGATGCAGGAGCATCACTGGCAAGCACGCGGAGCGGGACCTATCAGCATTTGAGAGCCTGTACGAAATATCAACGCTGGCAGTTGTAGCAGACATTTTTGAAGTACGCCTTAACTCAGCACCGGAAAAATATTTTGAGGCATGCTTGAGCAATCGCGAGCGAAGTGGGAAGTTCCACTCTAGCTCTGGAATGCGACTAGACTAAAATAGTCGTAGGTTAGGTTGTGATGTAGACAAGTAGCCAGGGTAAACCCTAAGAGCCCTCTGAGATAAACAGAGGTTTTGTACGCCCAAATGAGGTTGGCTGCAAGGTAGATAGCTGCAAGTTAGGAGGAGATTTTTGAGTTTTTAGTTTTTGTTTTGATTACAGTTGTAGCCATTTTCATTTATGAATATAACAGAGGAAAATTGACCCAATGCATGGTGTGGAAATTGTTTTGCAATTCTTTGTTATTGTTTTTTCATGAATGAATTCCGTTATGAGTAGGTGGAACTATGAATGTTAGGATAAGTTTCAAGTGTTTCTCTTATGTCGAGTGGTGCAAGGTGTGCACACAGAACACAAGGAGTGCGTTGACGGAGTCTGTTTCGATTCTGAAGCTCAGAAGAGATAACACGAAACTTTCCCTTGCAAGGAGCACAAGGTGACTGTTGCAAGGAGTGCAAAGTCGTCCACAGGAACTCGAACCTACGTAAGAATCTGGTGCAAAGGGTGCACAAAGAAAAAGGAGAACGCCAGGAGGGAGAGAGGAACTTCTCTTCTAGAAATCCTTTAGATCTGAGTTATCTAGATCCCTGAACGTAAGGAGTGCGCGGGAAATCGAAGTCTTCACGAGACCAAGCTTAGGAGTAACACTTTTCAGAAGTGTAGTCAAAGTTCGAAAGACGGACTCACAGTGAGTTCAAAGGTAGAGGCCTTTGAAGACTTAGGAACTTTCTGAGTCAGACGAATCCAAGCTCAGGAGGAGGAGCAAAGACAATCATTAGATCGGTTGCGGAGGAAATCTGGACCGTTAGATTAACGCCCAGTGACTAGAGGAAGCGCAAGGAGAAGATCAAATCTAGACTGTTAGATCTAAGCATGGGGACCAATAGTCGTTGGATCCAGAGATAGGTGCACAGGCTTTAACCCTTGGAAGTGCACAGGACAAGCAAAAATCGCGAAACCCAAGTTCGCGAAACAATTATAGTCATTGATTGGAGGAAAGTTGTGGGTCGTAGATCTAGTCCCAAGGAGTTCGCGAGTTCGGACATCGGGAGAAGAGAGGGGAGAAGTCCTCCAACTTCACGAACCACAAAGCCCCGAGTTCATGAAGGAGAAAGCAAGACCATTAGATCACACGGATTGTGGACCGTTGATCTGACGTACGGAGAACCCGGATTTCAGGATTTCGAAAATTAGGAAGACGAGCGAGTAAGATCTTCTGGGGACGCGAAACGCGAAATAGTGAAGCTCTCGAAAGATTGGCCCTAAGTCATGGTAAGAAGTCATATGTTGAAGGTTAACGGAGGAGCTGGCACGCGTTAGGCCCCACTTCGGGATTTCAGGAGTCGGAGAGTCGGGGTTGACACGGGTGCAAACACCCGACACGCGAAGTCGCGAAACGCCTGTTGATTAGGCGGGTGGTCACACTCGTGGTCACGGAAGGTAAGGTGTTGAGTTCGGGAGGAGCCAGTGTCAGTTCGAGTGTAAGTTGGATAGTGCTCAGGAGAGAACCCGTGGCTCTCATACGACCCGCGCATTTGGAAAAAGGACCTGTGTAAGTAAGTTGGGAGTCTAGCAGAGACCCAAAGAGTCGAAACGACTCAGTTTCTTGATCGATCCTATACTAGGAGGTCGTGTAGCCCTTAGGAGAGAAGGGGGGTCTACATCATTTTCCCAATTGGGTTCCACGATAAAATTTTGTGTTAAAATTTTGTTTGCATTAACAAAAGAAAATTGATAAAAATATTGTGTCACTGATTCACCCCCCCTCTCAATCACAGGATATGATCCTTTAGTAAACATGACACATTTGCAAATTCAATAGTAGAAGATGAATATATCTCATCTTGGGAAGCAGCTTGCGAAATAGTATGGTTGCAATGAATTTTGCAGGATCTTAAAGTTGTTCAAAACAAAGCTACTTCCTTATTCATCGACAGTCAATCGACGATAAAGTTAGCTAAAAATCTAGTTTTTCATTCGAAGAAAAAACATGTTGATACAAAGTACCATTATCTGCGAACTCTCGTCATCAAGGGAATCATCAAAACAACTCATTGTCCAACAAAGGATCAAACGACTGACATTTTCACTAAGTCTCTTGGAAGAATTAAGTTCGCTAAGTTTAGAAATGAACTTGGTATTATTTCCAAAGATATTTTGGATCAAAGGGAGGTTTGTTAGGAAATGTGATCCAAAATAGGTAAAAAAATTATTTAATAAAACTTTATTGTAAAGGATACCTTCACGCTCATGTGAGGTGTCCATGTTAGTTTTTGGTTAGTTTTAGTTATTTTTTATTAACGGTCTTTTTTTGTTATATCTTATTGGGTATTTAAACCCATTAGCTATCATACATGAGGTGGATTTTGTCTTGTAGCCCTCACATTCCTGTTATGTAATATTTTTTCCTTAATTAATAAAATGGTGTGTCTGAGGACACTTTTGACAACAGCGAGTTTGACTTAAACCAGGCATCGGCGAGCAACACTCTATCCATTCTTCAGGACTTCAACATCACGAATCCAATACAAGGCATAAGAATTACTAGCATAAGTAGTAGATAGAGTTATCCCCAACCCATAATGTGTTACTTGTAATATTCTCCTTTGTGGTTATGGGCTCCCACGATATCATCAAATAAACCGGCCATCTTGGCCCACTGGTGGATAACCTGACAGCGGCGAGTTTCGAGATGCATGGTGTACGTGAGTACCGATCCAAGTGTCTACTTGAGCAAATGAGGTCTTGAGCCTTAGGGTTGCAAATAGATTGGTAGGATTTAAGCATGGTTCCAAAAGTTGGGAAGAAAAGCTAGAGAGTACTCATGCTTCCCCAGTGTTGTGATGTGGAATTTTGATTCATGTTGCGGTCACTTGGGTGGCTTTATAATAGTTCAACAGAGGGTGTTGTGGAAGATACATGAGCTAACAAAGGGTGTTGTGGAGGATATGGTGAGCTAATTAAAAACATATAAGTGACATAATCAAAGTTAAATTAGGGAAGAATTTCCTTGAAAGAGGGGAGTATGTCATGCCCCATATTATTATTATTTAAATAAATAAATAATAATAAAAATAAAGTACAATAATTATCTGAAAGGGATTAGCACCATATTATTATTATTTAAATAAATAAGAAGAAGAAAGTACACAATAATTATCCTAAAGGGGATCATCCACATAATATTATTAAATAAATAAATAATATTTAAGTATAATAAGTATCCCATAGGGATCATAATAATTACTTATTAATAAATATTTGGGGTGATAAAAGAAAAGGGTAAAATAAGTAATGATAATTATGGAAAAAAATGCCTTAAAATATAATAAATAATTAAAGAATGGATCATAAGGATTGGATTCTTTACCATGACGGATTATGTATAAGGACGAAGAAGAAGGAGAAAATGATATCTCATTTTGATTGGGAAATTTGAGGACAGAAAAGGATAAGAAGAGCTAGCATAGTAGTGGATTGAGGGCATGGGGGATTTCAGTCATGATGATTGAGGGGTTGGTTGGGTGGAGAGTCGTCCCCCACTTCCTCTTGCATTTGGTCAGATCAAATATCAAGGTATTGCTACATTTCTGAAGTCACCATACTTACAGGTATTTGGTTATAGGTAAGTTCATCACCTCTCACTACTCTTGTGAGTTAAGTAAATTTTATTGAGGTTTTTCCGTGTTAGAAATCAATGGTTATTTAATTGGGTAATTTCTATATTTATGATTGTTAATATATTGTTCCATTACATAAATGTATATTTTTATTATCTATCTTTAGATGAGGTTATCGGTACCCCAAATGTGTAGCCTAGTGATGCTTCTCCATTTGGTAACACTTAGCCTAGCCTATGACACATTCCACTTTGATGCATAGTTATTGAATGATGATGATGATGATCCTACTCATTCATTGTTCTTTTGTTTACCTAAGTGGGTTTTCCTACTCTCACTAATTCTATCAATTTTATTGTAGTTCTTTCCACACAACAATGAGAGTCACCCCCACCAAAATCTCTTATTTTAGTTAGATTTCCTCTTCTTGCCAAATACCATTTTTCTCCCTTATTTTAGTTGGATTTCCTCTTCCTGACAAATACTAGTTTTCTCTACCAAAGACTCTATAGCATGATCAATCCCTATGAAGATTGTGAAGGTTTTATCCATGAGCAATATGGCTTTTGATGACCCCAGTACTTCATTACAGGGGTATTGAGATGATCAATAGGGATGCATGTCATGATGATTTTTGGATGTAAAAACTTCTCTACGACCCCTTGTTCAATCAAAAGGGGTGTTGAGATTATGGTTAATATTAACTTGAGGGCATGTGTCGACCCTCTATTTGATGTATCAGTGGATTTAGTGAGCCTACATATGGGTAATTAACCCACTTTAATGTATTTTTCTATGTTTTACTAGGTAATCCCAATCATACTCTTGGGGCTAGTGTGTTAAACCCTAAAGGAGGTGCATAAATAAAGAACTCTTCTCATTTGTAATTTATCATTCAAGTTATTATTCAGTGAATGCCTAAAGGCAATCTTCCTCTAGTGCACTTCTCTTTTTCATGTGCTTGGGTATTAAATAAATCAATCTTGTGCTCATCATTTAAGTGTTGTTTCATTTCTATTGTATTTTTTGCTTGGTTGGAATAGGGTTTATTGGATCTCTCACTATAGATCCACTATCTTATGATCTCAACACTATGCGGATTATGATTGTGTATACATGGAAGTGGAAAAGATGGCCAACACAAAAAAGATGAAGGAAGCTATTCAATGCTTCATGCAACAAGATACTCTATAGGATCAAAAGAAATATCTTTAGAACCTAGCCAAAGAACTCATTTGAAAATCATAAGAGCAGTTTATCTCTACAAGGAGAATGAAGCAAAAAGTTGAGGTAGAAGTTCAAGCACATCTGGAGAGACCCTCGACAGATGAGACAACACAAAGGAAACAACCACGAAATTTGTCCAATATATCAAGGAGACCATAGCAATATGGAGTTCCATATTTTAAGCATACTCATTGATCTGATATGTTGCAGTCTAAGAACTTCCTGATATTGAGTTGATTGAAAAATGATCATGAAACCCAACTCATGACGAGTTGGACAACATGGTAGAGGAATTGATGTGGCCAAGTTTTGAACTTTTTTAATAAGCACCAATAACAACTCAAAATATAGGGGGTTCCCCTAAGACCCTAATTCATACAATCTTGAGTATGTGAATAACAAATGAAGAGATGTGGAAGCCTAAGTACATATTGGATCATCTGCAAAGTTATTGAACTAGAATCCTCTACATTCTAAGAATAGAGGTGTAGAGCATCTTGCACATAATGGATTATATATATCATTTCTAGATTCATCTAGGACATTTGCATCCACCTCCCGAATGTTATATATAGAAATTCATCTTATGTTGTAAAGCTAGATAGTTAGTCAAACAATAAATTGTTCATTCTGATAATAGAGTGCTTGGCATGGAAATCTCTATAATACATCGAAGGAGAACTTCACAGTACGCATAGTTTAATCTGAAAAGGAGCGCTCAGCTCAAGAAGCCCGCTTGTGGCTCATCTGAAAAGATAAAATCATTACTTAATGGAGCACTCGAATTTTAGGGCTCAAAAGTGGGACATTTGACTATGTGAAATATGCATTTAGTGCATGTTTAGTGGAGCGCCCCACTTCCAGGGAGGTCTAGAGTAGTCTTATATTATTTTATTCCATGTGGGTTGTGAGGACATCCTATAAAAGAGGTCTCCCCTCATTTGCAATTGGTGATTTCACGAGAGAAAATCCCTACACTAAGTGCAGAAAGCAAAGACATTCTTGGAGAAAAATTCAATATTTGTTATGGAGATATGTAGGGATGCTATGTTGTATTATAATTCCATCATTTGACATTTGTATATCTGATTTTCTACTATAATTTATTGTTGTTCCAGTGTTTATTTCAACATGAAAAGAGGCAAAAATAAAAAAATAAGTGTGACATTTTTTTCTTTTTTAAGGCTCATCAATTTCATACCTAAATCATGTTATGTATGGGGATTAATATTGAATAGAAATTTATCTTGTGCTTCATTATATAGATTTGAATTTTCTTCATGGTACAAATGTTGGATGGTTGTATTGTGGCATCTTTTCTAATTTATATACTCAGTCTTTATGCAACATTATATTTATTTGTTCCAACTTGAAGTTAATTTTTGTAAAAGGGCATTATTGCTCCTATAAGGTGGTGTTAAGAGTTTGGTTGTACCTTTCCTAACGCTATCATCTTGCTAGTTTAAATATGCTTCAAAATTAAGATCTAGTTCTAAGGGTCGTTTTGACTCCATAACCCTTGGGCAAGGCACGAATCTATTAGTAATCCCCATAAAAAAATCCATTGCATATCCTACATCTATTTACCATGCCTAATATTTCTATTTGGGCTTCAAGGGTAGGATGGTAAATTTATTTAGGGAATCCCTCTTTGTGCTAGAAAAGAACCATCATAAGTTGAAGGGAGATTCCACTAAGGTGATAATGGGTATAACATCCAGGGAGTTACCCTAGGGTTTGTACTTGGAAGATTGAACTTATCTTGTGTGTAGATCCATGAGGTGATATTGGTGAATATTTTCCTAAGAAAACATAAAAGATCAAAGATGGAATCTGTAAACTTACTGGCATCAAATTGTAATTCTATTAATGGGGAGGTTGGGAATAATAAATCATTAATGACTGGATTCAATGTTGACAAATGATCAATTAGATTAAACAACTAAAAAATTGGTTGGATTGTTATAAAATTTGAATGGTAGTTCTTGATTTTTCTAATACAAGTATGATTGGTCCATTTTTCCCTTGAAGTGAAGTAGGAAGTTTAAGGTTTGAGATTTGGTGTCAATGGATCCATGTCCTCTTCTAATTGTTACTTATTTGTTGTGTAGCTGCAAAATTGACATGCATTAATGAATTTAACTTTTGTTTGTGATAACAAATAACATTTTACATATGGGTGATATACGTATAGATTGGTGAATTCAATACCATGATTCATTTTTTATGCAAACAAGCTACAACTAAGGGTTAATGGATCTAGAGATATCGTACTAAAGATTGATTGCTTCTTCATACCTTCTCAATAAGTTACTCTCTTATCATTGCTTGTTGGAGTAGACATTCTCCAAAAATTTTGTTTACTTTTTTACATAGGATTTATTGGAATACCAATGTCGACTTTTTTTAATTCTTATCTTTGGGTGTTGAAATAAGTGGGGACAATAGATTGGGACATGGTGCTCTAGGGATATCCAGGTACATGAGAGGGGGTGCAAGCACAACACGGTGGAAATCAAACCTAGACCAAATGAAATAAACTTTCACCTATTTATCGTTAAACCTCACCCAACCAACAATTATGCAACTAAGCTTATGAATATCAAGTGCAAAGATCTTATGTTCCATTATATGATACATTTAATAGTTTGCTAGTGGTTATTTAATATTCCCTGCCCCCCTTCAAGTATTGGTGACTTTCCTTAATAAAATCGTTTCAAGTAAACCACAACCCAACCAACAATTTTACCGATAAGCTTATGGTTATCAAGTATAAAGATCTTTTATTCAATTATATCATACATTTTATATTGTTATTGGTTATTTAATAATGTTTTTTTGCAGTAGACATGCTAAACGTGTCGCTCAAAATGCATGTCAACTTTTTGTCCCCCTTCAAGTATTGATGGCTTTCTTCAGTAAAATGACTTCATTTCTTTATAATGACATTATGAGGATGTAACTGTATTGATGGTTTAGATTATGCACATTGTTGGCTTCCACTAAGATTTGTGTGCAACAATGAAACACTAAGAATGAATGGGGATTTCGCACTTCAATATTACGAGTTATCATTTTGCACATTCAAAGTCATTCATATCTGACTGATATCCCATGAGAATCATTTACTAATGACCAAATTCCCACGAGTTTGAATAGACCACTTAGCAATCATTGCATCAGGTGATGCTCACATGGGTGAAGTAGTGGGATTGAAACCATTGAAATGGATAACACAATGTCAATCATCACCTCCATGACTTGTACTTAGCAACCAAGACTTGCAAACATTTTCAAATATGCATACCAATAAGACAAGAGGTTGTGGTGTAACGACAGAGTAATCAAATTAGCAGATACATGCCTCAAGGTCCATCCTTGTCGACTCCATTATGATAATCAATAACTAGGCTAACTATCACTTGATAGTCAATTTAATGGTGGAGATCAATTTCCATCTAGCTACTATTTGAATTTCATCTTTGGCCTCTCTATAATGTACTCATAGCTCATAAGAATATAGATCAATGGAATCACAAAGTGTGTAACACCTTACTTGTTGAATCAAATAGCCCTGAGAATGTATGGCACTAAAACACTAGTTATTCAAGGAAGAGATCACCTTGGTGGGATGTTAATTAGGAAAGAGATCACCCTAGTGAGATTTTACTAGTAGAAAATACTCAAATGAGAATGTTATTAAGGAAAGAGATCACCCCAATGGGATTTTAGTGGTAGTAGTCAATACTCATGAAACTTTTAAAGACCCTAACTGGATAAAGGTTCCAAGTGGCATTCGATTTTAGTGATAGTAGCCAATACCTATGAAAAAATTGAACTCCAAGTGGTATAGTCCAAGTGGTATTTGGATGAATGTTATTCCTGTTATCCCCGATATCTAGGGATAACTAGGAGATCATGTCTCGAGGCCCACATAGTCCTAGACATGGAGTACCGAGAGCGGGATTGACTTGAGCATGGCCCTGGAGGGCCCATCTTTCTTCTTCTTCGCCAGACTTGTCCTGTCAACAATAGCAGCTTCCATAACCACCGGCCTGGACTTGCATCAGAGAAGACTCTTGCTCCATGAGGTAATTGGTCCGAGGTATCATGGTATGTGTCGTATTTGATCATTATAACCTTCTCATATATGCATTAGGTTCCTTTCATTTCTGATGACTACTTGGATCTTACACCAATCCACTTGACCATTGTTGGGGTGATTGATTGGGTGACTTAGTAAGCTTGTATTCATGGGTTTTGGTTAGCCACCAAGGGGGATTTGCAGAGCCATCGTCCGCTCCCACCATCTTATCATATTTACATCTTATACCCCGCTCATCCATCCCACTCCCCTAGTCTGTCCATTAGGATGACCTTTGAGGGTTACACCTTGTCTTGTGGGAAGAAGGGGCTAAAGGCCCAGGGGGTAAAAGAAGCAGGTAAAAGATAAAAGCCATAGGAAATAAAACCTAGAGATGCTTCGCCCAGGGGATCCCCGAGAAGGCAATAAGAAGCCTCTCGATAAGA
>ML788091.1:12681-43781 GCA_009831015.1 Picea engelmannii
TCACCAATACTTGAAGGGGGGCAGGGAATATTAAATAACCACTAGCAAACTATTAAATGTATCATATAATGGAACATAAGATCTTTGCACTTGATATTCATAAGCTTAGTTGCATAATTGTTGGTTGGGTGAGGTTTAACGATAAATAGGTGAAAGTTTATTTCATTTGGTCTAGGTTTGATTTCCACCGTGTTGTGCTTGCACCCCCTCTCATGTACCTGGATATCCCTAGAGCACCATGTCCCAATCTATTGTCCCCACTTATTTCAACACCCAAAGATAAGAATTAAAAAAAGTCGACATTGGTATTCCAATAAATCCTATGTAAAAAAGTAAACAAAATTTTTGGAGAATGTCTACTCCAACAAGCAATGATAAGAGAGTAACTTATTGAGAAGGTATGAAGAAGCAATCAATCTTTAGTACGATATCTCTAGATCCATTAACCCTTAGTTGTAGCTTGTTTGCATAAAAAATGAATCATGGTATTGAATTCACCAATCTATACGTATATCACCCATATGTAAAATGTTATTTGTTATCACAAACAAAAGTTAAATTCATTAATGCATGTCAATTTTGCAGCTACACAACAAATAAGTAACAATTAGAAGAGGACATGGATCCATTGACACCAAATCTCAAACCTTAAACTTCCTACTTCACTTCAAGGGAAAAATGGACCAATCATACTTGTATTAGAAAAATCAAGAACTACCATTCAAATTTTATAACAATCCAACCAATTTTTTAGTTGTTTAATCTAATTGATCATTTGTCAACATTGAATCCAGTCATTAATGATTTATTATTCCCAACCTCCCCATTAATAGAATTACAATTTGATGCCAGTAAGTTTACAGATTCCATCTTTGATCTTTTATGTTTTCTTAGGAAAATATTCACCAATATCACCTCATGGATCTACACACAAGATAAGTTCAATCTTCCAAGTACAAACCCTAGGGTAACTCCCTGGATGTTATACCCATTATCACCTTAGTGGAATCTCCCTTCAACTTATGATGGTTCTTTTCTAGCACAAAGAGGGATTCCCTAAATAAATTTACCATCCTACCCTTGAAGCCCAAATAGAAATATTAGGCATGGTAAATAGATGTAGGATATGCAATGGATTTTTTTATGGGGATTACTAATAGATTCGTGCCTTGCCCAAGGGTTATGGAGTCAAAACGACCCTTAGAACTAGATCTTAATTTTGAAGCATATTTAAACTAGCAAGATGATAGCGTTAGGAAAGGTACAACCAAACTCTTAACACCACCTTATAGGAGCAATAATGCCCTTTTACAAAAATTAACTTCAAGTTGGAACAAATAAATATAATGTTGCATAAAGACTGAGTATATAAATTAGAAAAGATGCCACAATACAACCATCCAACATTTGTACCATGAAGAAAATTCAAATCTATATAATGAAGCACAAGATAAATTTCTATTCAATATTAATCCCCATACATAACATGATTTAGGTATGAAATTGATGAGCCTTAAAAAAGAAAAAAATGTCACACTTATTTTTTTATTTTTGCCTCTTTTCATGTTGAAATAAACACTGGAACAACAATAAATTATAGTAGAAAATCAGATATACAAATGTCAAATGATGGAATTATAATACAACATAGCATCCCTACATATCTCCATAACAAATATTGAATTTTTCTCCAAGAATGTCTTTGCTTTCTGCACTTAGTGTAGGGATTTTCTCTCGTGAAATCACCAATTGCAAATGAGGGGAGACCTCTTTTATAGGATGTCCTCACAACCCACATGGAATAAAATAATATAAGACTACTCTAGACCTCCCTGGAAGTGGGGCGCTCCACTAAACATGCACTAAATGCATATTTCACATAGTCAAATGTCCCACTTTTGAGCCCTAAAATTCGAGTGCTCCATTAAGTAATGATTTTATCTTTTCAGATGAGCCACAAGCGGGCTTCTTGAGCTGAGCGCTCCTTTTCAGATTAAACTATGCGTACTGTGAAGTTCTCCTTCGATGTATTATAGAGATTTCCATGCCAAGCACTCTATTATCAGAATGAACAATTTATTGTTTGACTAACTATCTAGCTTTACAACATAAGATGAATTTCTATATATAACATTCGGGAGGTGGATGCAAATGTCCTAGATGAATCTAGAAATGATATATATAATCCATTATGTGCAAGATGCTCTACACCTCTATTCTTAGAATGTAGAGGATTCTAGTTCAATAACTTTGCAGATGATCCAATATGTACTTAGGCTTCCACATCTCTTCATTTGTTATTCACATACTCAAGATTGTATGAATTAGGGTCTTAGGGGAACCCCCTATATTTTGAGTTGTTATTGGTGCTTATTAAAAAAGTTCAAAACTTGGCCACATCAATTCCTCTACCATGTTGTCCAACTCGTCATGAGTTGGGTTTCATGATCATTTTTCAATCAACTCAATATCAGGAAGTTCTTAGACTGCAACATATCAGATCAATGAGTATGCTTAAAATATGGAACTCCATATTGCTATGGTCTCCTTGATATATTGGACAAATTTCGTGGTTGTTTCCTTTGTGTTGTCTCATCTGTCGAGGGTCTCTCCAGATGTGCTTGAACTTCTACCTCAACTTTTTGCTTCATTCTCCTTGTAGAGATAAACTGCTCTTATGATTTTCAAATGAGTTCTTTGGCTAGGTTCTAAAGATATTTCTTTTGATCCTATAGAGTATCTTGTTGCATGAAGCATTGAATAGCTTCCTTCATCTTTTTTGTGTTGGCCATCTTTTCCACTTCCATGTATACACAATCATAATCCGCATAGTGTTGAGATCATAAGATAGTGGATCTATAGTGAGAGATCCAATAAACCCTATTCCAACCAAGCAAAAAATACAATAGAAATGAAACAACACTTAAATGATGAGCACAAGATTGATTTATTTAATACCCAAGCACATGAAAAAGAGAAGTGCACTAGAGGAAGATTGCCTTTAGGCATTCACTGAATAATAACTTGAATGATAAATTACAAATGAGAAGAGTTCTTTATTTATGCACCTCCTTTAGGGTTTAACACACTAGCCCCAAGAGTATGATTGGGATTACCTAGTAAAACATAGAAAAATACATTAAAGTGGGTTAATTACCCATATGTAGGCTCACTAAATCCACTGATACATCAAATAGAGGGTCGACACATGCCCTCAAGTTAATATTAACCATAATCTCAACACCCCTTTTGATTGAACAAGGGGTCGTAGAGAAGTTTTTACATCCAAAAATCATCATGACATGCATCCCTATTGATCATCTCAATACCCCTGTAATGAAGTACTGGGGTCATCAAAAGCCATATTGCTCATGGATAAAACCTTCACAATCTTCATAGGGATTGATCATGCTATAGAGTCTTTGGTAGAGAAAACTAGTATTTGTCAGGAAGAGGAAATCCAACTAAAATAAGGGAGAAAAATGGTATTTGGCAAGAAGAGGAAATCTAACTAAAATAAGAGATTTTGGTGGGGGTGACTCTCATTGTTGTGTGGAAAGAACTACAATAAAATTGATAGAATTAGTGAGAGTAGGAAAACCCACTTAGGTAAACAAAAGAACAATGAATGAGTAGGATCATCATCATCATCATTCAATAACTATGCATCAAAGTGGAATGTGTCATAGGCTAGGCTAAGTGTTACCAAATGGAGAAGCATCACTAGGCTACACATTTGGGGTACCGATAACCTCATCTAAAGATAGATAATAAAAATATACATTTATGTAATGGAACAATATATTAACAATCATAAATATAGAAATTACCCAATTAAATAACCATTGATTTCTAACACGGAAAAACCTCAATAAAATTTACTTAACTCACAAGAGTAGTGAGAGGTGATGAACTTACCTATAACCAAATACCTGTAAGTATGGTGACTTCAGAAATGTAGCAATACCTTGATATTTGATCTGACCAAATGCAAGAGGAAGTGGGGGACGACTCTCCACCCAACCAACCCCTCAATCATCATGACTGAAATCCCCCATGCCCTCAATCCACTACTATGCTAGCTCTTCTTATCCTTTTCTGTCCTCAAATTTCCCAATCAAAATGAGATATCATTTTCTCCTTCTTCTTCGTCCTTATACATAATCCGTCATGGTAAAGAATCCAATCCTTATGATCCATTCTTTAATTATTTATTATATTTTAAGGCATTTTTTTCCATAATTATCATTACTTATTTTACCCTTTTCTTTTATCACCCCAAATATTTATTAATAAGTAATTATTATGATCCCTATGGGATACTTATTATACTTAAATATTATTTATTTATTTAATAATATTATGTGGATGATCCCCTTTAGGATAATTATTGTGTACTTTCTTCTTCTTATTTATTTAAATAATAATAATATGGTGCTAATCCCTTTCAGATAATTATTGTACTTTATTTTTATTATTATTTATTTATTTAAATAATAATAATATGGGGCATGACATACTCCCCTCTTTCAAGGAAATTCTTCCCTAATTTAACTTTGATTATGTCACTTATATGTTTTTAATTAGCTCACCATATCCTCCACAACACCCTTTGTTAGCTCATGTATCTTCCACAACACCCTCTGTTGAACTATTATAAAGCCACCCAAGTGACCGCAACATGAATCAAAATTCCACATCACAACACTGGGGAAGCATGAGTACTCTCTAGCTTTTCTTCCCAACTTTTGGAACCATGCTTAAATCCTACCAATCTATTTGCAACCCTAAGGCTCAAGACCTCATTTGCTCAAGTAGACACTTGGATCGGTACTCACGTACACCATGCATCTCGAAACTCGCCGCTGTCAGGTTATCCACCAGTGGGCCAAGATGGCCGGTTTATTTGATGATATCGTGGGAGCCCATAACCACAAAGGAGAATATTACAAGTAACACATTATGGGTTGGGGATAACTCTATCTACTACTTATGCTAGTAATTCTTATGCCTTGTATTGGATTCGTGATGTTGAAGTCCTGAAGAATGGATAGAGTGTTGCTCGCCGATGCCTGGTTTAAGTCAAACTCGCTGTTGTCAAAAGTGTCCTCAGACACACCATTTTATTAATTAAGGAAAAAATATTACATAACAGGAATGTGAGGGCTACAAGACAAAATCCACCTCATGTATGATAGCTAATGGGTTTAAATACCCAATAAGATATAACAAAAAAAGACCGTTAATAAAAAATAACTAAAACTAACCAAAAACTAACATGGACACCTCACATGAGCGTGAAGGTATCCTTTACAATAAAGTTTTATTAAATAATTTTTTTACCTATTTTGGATCACATTTCCTAACAAACCTCCCTTTGATCCAAAATATCTTTGGAAATAATACCAAGTTCATTTCTAAACTTAGCGAACTTAATTCTTCCAAGAGACTTAGTGAAAATGTCAGTCGTTTGATCCTTTGTTGGACAATGAGTTGTTTTGATGATTCCCTTGATGACGAGAGTTCGCAGATAATGGTACTTTGTATCAACATGTTTTTTCTTCGAATGAAAAACTAGATTTTTAGCTAACTTTATCGTCGATTGACTGTCGATGAATAAGGAAGTAGCTTTGTTTTGAACAACTTTAAGATCCTGCAAAATTCATTGCAACCATACTATTTCGCAAGCTGCTTCCCAAGATGAGATATATTCATCTTCTACTATTGAATTTGCAAATGTGTCATGTTTACTAAAGGATCATATCCTGTGATTGAGAGGGGGGGTGAATCAGTGACACAATATTTTTATCAATTTTCTTTTGTTAATGCAAACAAAATTTTAACACAAAATTTTATCGTGGAACCCAATTGGGAAAATGATGTAGACCCCCCTTCTCTCCTAAGGGCTACACGACCTCCTAGTATAGGATCGATCAAGAAACTGAGTCGTTTCGACTCTTTGGGTCTCTGCTAGACTCCCAACTTACTTACACAGGTCCTTTTTCCAAATGCGCGGGTCGTATGAGAGCCACGGGTTCTCTCCTGAGCACTATCCAACTTACACTCGAACTGACACTGGCTCCTCCCGAACTCAACACCTTACCTTCCGTGACCACGAGTGTGACCACCCGCCTAATCAACAGGCGTTTCGCGACTTCGCGTGTCGGGTGTTTGCACCCGTGTCAACCCCGACTCTCCGACTCCTGAAATCCCGAAGTGGGGCCTAACGCGTGCCAGCTCCTCCGTTAACCTTCAACATATGACTTCTTACCATGACTTAGGGCCAATCTTTCGAGAGCTTCACTATTTCGCGTTTCGCGTCCCCAGAAGATCTTACTCGCTCGTCTTCCTAATTTTCGAAATCCTGAAATCCGGGTTCTCCGTACGTCAGATCAACGGTCCACAATCCGTGTGATCTAATGGTCTTGCTTTCTCCTTCATGAACTCGGGGCTTTGTGGTTCGTGAAGTTGGAGGACTTCTCCCCTCTCTTCTCCCGATGTCCGAACTCGCGAACTCCTTGGGACTAGATCTACGACCCACAACTTTCCTCCAATCAATGACTATAATTGTTTCGCGAACTTGGGTTTCGCGATTTTTGCTTGTCCTGTGCACTTCCAAGGGTTAAAGCCTGTGCACCTATCTCTGGATCCAACGACTATTGGTCCCCATGCTTAGATCTAACAGTCTAGATTTGATCTTCTCCTTGCGCTTCCTCTAGTCACTGGGCGTTAATCTAACGGTCCAGATTTCCTCCGCAACCGATCTAATGATTGTCTTTGCTCCTCCTCCTGAGCTTGGATTCGTCTGACTCAGAAAGTTCCTAAGTCTTCAAAGGCCTCTACCTTTGAACTCACTGTGAGTCCGTCTTTCGAACTTTGACTACACTTCTGAAAAGTGTTACTCCTAAGCTTGGTCTCGTGAAGACTTCGATTTCCCGCGCACTCCTTACGTTCAGGGATCTAGATAACTCAGATCTAAAGGATTTCTAGAAGAGAAGTTCCTCTCTCCCTCCTGGCGTTCTCCTTTTTCTTTGTGCACCCTTTGCACCAGATTCTTACGTAGGTTCGAGTTCCTGTGGACGACTTTGCACTCCTTGCAACAGTCACCTTGTGCTCCTTGCAAGGGAAAGTTTCGTGTTATCTCTTCTGAGCTTCAGAATCGAAACAGACTCCGTCAACGCACTCCTTGTGTTCTGTGTGCACACCTTGCACCACTCGACATAAGAGAAACACTTGAAACTTATCCTAACATTCATAGTTCCACCTACTCATAACGGAATTCATTCATGAAAAAACAATAACAAAGAATTGCAAAACAATTTCCACACCATGCATTGGGTCAATTTTCCTCTGTTATATTCATAAATGAAAATGGCTACAACTGTAATCAAAACAAAAACTAAAAACTCAAAAATCTCCTCCTAACTTGCAGCTATCTACCTTGCAGCCAACCTCATTTGGGCGTACAAAACCTCTGTTTATCTCAGAGGGCTCTTAGGGTTTACCCTGGCTACTTGTCTACATCACAACCTAACCTACGACTATTTTAGTCTAGTCGCATTCCAGAGCTAGAGTGGAACTTCCCACTTCGCTCGCGATTGCTCAAGCATGCCTCAAAATATTTTTCCGGTGCTGAGTTAAGGCGTACTTCAAAAATGTCTGCTACAACTGCCAGCGTTGATATTTCGTACAGGCTCTCAAATGCTGATAGGTCCCGCTCCGCGTGCTTGCCAGTGATGCTCCTGCATCATACTCCCCTTGAAAAAAATTCATGGACTCCTGTCCATGAGCTCCTGCACTGAATTTCCATGCTTCTATATAGCAACTTCATTTTCCCAAATTGCATCTTCTATTGGGTGTCCCTTCCACTTGATCAAATATTCAAAATAAGTCTTCCTCTTGGTCTTTTTCCCGATCCTCTGATCAACGATCTTCTCCATCTGTGGTTTTTCTGCTACAGGCATTTGTTTTCCCACTGAATTTTCTCTTGATCTTTTGATCCCTCAGTGTCATCTTTCCTATAAGGATACATGTCTGAAACGTTGAATATGGACGATATGCCCACACCATCTGGCAGCTCAATCTCATAGGCATTTGCATCAAACTTCCTCAAGATCTTACATGGTCCTATCTTCTCCATTTAAACTTGTTATATGTTCCCCTAGGGAACCTTTCTTTCCTGAGATGTGCCAGAACTTGATCTCCTACTTCAAATTGAAGTTCTCTGCGATGCTGATCAACCCTGTGTTTGTACTCCTGGTTAGAAATCTGCAACTGCCCTTTGATCTGGCTATGGAGATTATGCATTTCTGCAGCAAAATCTTTTGCTTCAGCGCTCCTGATCTCACTCTGTTCCAAGTCTCTCAACTCAGATACTCCCCTGGGTTGCATTCCATATAATATTTGGAATGGGATCTTTCCAGTGCTCCTGTTTGGTGAGTCATTGTATGCAAATCTTCTTGTGATAGAATCTGATCCCATTGATTATGGTGCTCAGTAACCAGACTCCTCAATAATTTTCCCAAGATTATGTTTACCACCTCAGTTTGTCCATCTGTCTGAGGGTGATAAGCTGAGCTGAAGGAAAAATATGTCCCCAACTTCTTCCACATTGTTCTCCAAAAGTGACCAACAAATTTTGTGTCTCTGTCTGAGACAATGCTTCTGGGTAGGCTGTGAAGTCTTACAACTTCCTTGAAAAATAGATTTGCAACATGCGTTGCATCACTGGTCTTCTGGCATGGAATAAAATGTGCCATCTTTGAAAATCTATCCACCACCACAAATATGGAATCAAATCCTCTTTGCGTCCTTGGTAATCCCAACACGAAATCCATGCTTATTGCATTCCAAGGCCTCTCTGGTATTGGCAATGGTTGATACAATCCAGTGTTTTGTCTTTTTCCTTTTGCATGTTAGCAGATTCTACATCTGTTCACAAACTTTATCACTTTTCTTCTCATACCCAGCCAATAGTATGAGCTGCTCAATTGTGAAAACGCTTTATCATGGCCGAAATGTCCAACCAATCGTCCACTATGCTTTTCCTTCAAAAGGTTATCCCTCATTGAGCATTTTGGTATGCACAACTAATTTCCCCTGAATAACAATCCCTCTTGAATCATGTACTCCGTCCACTGGCTTCTGTCTCTCAGCACAGGATTTGTATATGCTTCATATGCTTCCTTGAAATCTGTATCATCACAATACATGTCCTTAAGGTGTTCAAACCCCAAGGTCTTCACCTGAAATTATTGCAGAATCAAGCATCTCTTGCTTAATGCATCAACAACCTTGTTAGCATTCCTAACAATATGTTTTATGACAAAAGTAAAATTCTGCATAAACTCAACTCACTTTGCATGCCTCTGATTCAATTTTTCCTGTCTGGTTATGAATTGTAAAGCCTGGTTATCGCTATACAAGACAAATTCCTATGGAACAAGGTAATGTCTCCACTTCTTCAAGGCTTGAATTATGGCATAAAAATATTTATCATACGTGGAGTATTTTCTTTTGGTTTCATTTATCTTCTCACTGAAATAGGCAGCAGGTCTATTATCCTGGCTCAAAACTACTCCAACTACAACTCCACTTGCATCACATCTCACTTGAAATTTCTTTTCAAAATTCGGCAAGACCAGAATTGGTTGTTCTGTTATTTTCTCCTTAAGTATATTGAAGCTCCTCTCGGCCTCCTCTGTCCATTTTAAATAGTTGTGCTTCTTCTTTACTGTATCCATCATTGGCGCACAAATTCCACTGAAGTCTCTGATGAACTTCCTATAGAAACTTGCTAATCCATGGAAGCTTCTTACTTCAAACTTTCTCCTGGGTGATGGCCATTCTTTGATTGCTTTCACCTTCTTTGGATCCATCTTCAATTCATTTGAAGAGATCACAAAAGCCAACTAAATGAGTTCTGTCTTCATAAAAGAGGACTTCTTTAGATTTATCAACAACTTCTCCTACTGTATTCTCCTCATCACTAGCGTTAGGTGCCTCAAATGCTCCTCTTTAGTCATGCTAAAGATCAGTGTATCATCCAGATATACAACCATAAACTTGCCAATGAAATATTTAAATATTTCATTCATCAACCTCATAAAAGTACTCGAGGCATTGGTTAAGCCAAATGGCATAACAAGCCACTTATACAAACCTTCATTTGTCTTAAAGGATGTCTTCCACTCATCACCTTCTCTCATTATAATATGGTGATATCCACTTTTCAAATCTATCTTAGAAAAGAAACTTGCTCCACTTAAACAGTCCATTAAATCATCCATTCTTGGTAAAGGGAATCTATACTTGATGGTGATCTTGTTAATGGCTCTTGAGTCTATACACATTCTCCATCTTCCATCTTTCTTTGGGCTCAACAAAGTTAGTACTGCACATGGACTCAAGATCTCTCTGACCAAACCCTTGTCCAACAGTTCCTGGACTTGGTTCTTCACTTCCTCATTCTCTCGAGGTGTCAATATGTATGCTTCTTTGTTCGACATAATTGCTCCTGGTATTAAGTCAATATGGTGGCTGATACTTCTGATGGGTGGCAATGAGTTTGACAACTCATCCACCACTATGTCAACAAAATTATCCAACAATTCCTGAACTTCTTCAGGAAAATCATCCATTGAAGTACTTGTAAGGATAACTCTGGGTTTCCTCACCACAACAAACTGCATCTCTTGTTCTTTCTTAACTTCTTTCAGGATTTCCTTCCCGCTCATGAGAAGTATGCGTGTGCTAGATTCCTCCTTCACTTTCTTCTCCTCTATTGGCAACAACATGTGTGTCCTACCATTCTTCTCCAAGGTGTATGTATTTTTCCTCTCATCATGAATGATGTTCCTGTCAAACTGCCATGGTCTTCCCAACAGAATATGGCATACATCCATAGGAAATACATCACACATAATTTCATCTCTATATCCTCCTATCTTAAACTCAACCAAGCATTGTTTAGTAACCATTACCTGGTGTCCTTTCTGCAACCATGAGACTTTGTATGGATTTGGATGTGCAGTTGTCTCCAGCTCCAATTTCTCCACCATCTCTGTGGATACTAAGTTATCAATGCTCCCACTATCAATTATCACCTTGCATACTCCGTCTTTAGTGTTGCAGGCTGTTCTAAAGAGACTGTTCCTCTGCATTGGCTTTTCCACTCCTGCCTCTGGTTTTAAGAGAACCTTCCTCAATATCAGGGATATTCCATCCTCTGTTCCTTCTACTTCAACATATATTCTGTGTGCTTTTGAAATGCGAGCTTCACCTCCTCCTTATTTCTTTTTCTCGGGACATTCCCAAGACATGTGTCCTGTCTTTCCACAGGCATAACATCTTACGTCTCCTCCTCCTCTTCTTCCTCTTCCTCTAGAAGAAATTATTCCACCACCCTGTCTTCCTCAGGAATTTTATCCTCTTTCCAAGTGACCATGTGGTTTCTCAGTCTCATCATTAGACTTATGTGTTTTTTCATGGGTAACTCCCTTACTTTTGTTTGGGATTGGGCCTTTACCTCTTCCTCGCTGGTTTTGTTTTCTGGTCAACTTCTTCTCTGCTTTCAGTGTGAACTGATAAGCATCCTCCATTGTCTTTACCGACATCATGCTGAGCTCATCCTGGATTTCATATCTCAGGCCATTTATATATCTGTCAAATTTTTCTTCATCTCTCTACCTTTTCCAGTTCTGATGTTCAGTCTATATAACTCCTTTGTGTACTCCTTAACTATCATTCCCTTTTGTCTCAGGTTCTGCATCTTATTGAATATATTGATCTGATAATATTTAGGCATGAACTTAGCCTTCAACTTGGCTACCATTCTGTCCCAATTCTTTATCTTCTGCTTGCCTTTGCTTCTCCTTTCAGCCTGCAGTTCATCCCACCACAGTGCTGCATGTCCTTTTAGCTTGGTGACAGCCTATTTCACCTTTCTCTCTTCATCAACATCTTCATAGTCGATTTTTTTTTTCATGGATCTTATCCAATCCAGTAGCTCCTCAACATCTAAATTTCCTTCATACATTGAGACCTCTATCTTGGCTTTGCCTCCGAATCTAGCAACTGCTCTCAGCAAGCGTTCTTTGACAACATCCTCTCCTGCAGCTTCTTCGACTTCTACTACTTCTACTACTTCACTCTCTGACTCCCGAAATCCCGAAGTGGGGCCTAGAACATTCTATCTCCTCCCTTAACCTTCGATGATATGAACTCTCACCATGACCTAGGGCCAATCTCTCGAGCACTTTGCGGTTTCGGGTTTCGTGTCCTCAAAGGATCTTACTCGCTCGTCTTCCCAATTTTTGAAATCCCAAAATCTGGGTTCTCCTTACGTCAGATCACTAGTCCACAATTTGTGTGATCCAATGGTCCACAATCCATGTGATCCAGCAGTCTTGCTTTCTCCTTCGCGAACTCGAGGTTTCACGGTTCACGAATTTGGAGGACTACTCCCCTCTCTTCTCCCGATATCCGAACTCACGAACTCCTTGGGACTATATCTACAACCCACACCTTTTCTCCGATCAATGGCTATGATTGTTTCGCGAACTTGGGTTTCACAATTTTTGCTTGTCCTGTGCACTTCCAAGGGTTAAAGCCCATGCACCTATCTCTAGATCCAACGAATATTGGTCCCCACTCTCAGATCTAATAGTCCAGATCTGATCTTCTCCTCGTGCTTTCTCTAGTCACTGGGTGTTAATCTAACGATCCATATTTCCTCCGCAACCAATCTAATGATTGTCTCCGCTCCTACTCCTGAGCTTGGATTCGTTTGACTCAGAAAGTTCCTAAGTATTCAAATGCCTCTACCTTTGAACTCATTGTGAGTCTGTCTCTCAAACTTTGACTACACTTCTGAAAAGTGTTACTCCTCCTGAGCTTGGTCTCGTGAAGACTTCGATTTACCGTGTACTCCTTACGTTCAGGGATTTCGATAACTCAGATCCAAATGATTTCTCGAAGAGAAATTCCTCTCGCCCTCCTAGTGTTCTCTTTTTCTCTGTGCACCCTTTGCACCATATTCTTACCCATGTTTGAGTTCCTGTGGACAACTGTGCACTCCTTGTAGCAGTCACCTTGCGCTCCTTGCAAGGGAAAGTTTTTTGTTATCTCTTCTGAGCTTCAGAATCGAAACAGACTCCGTCAACACACTCCTTGTGTTCTGTGTGCACACCTTGCACCACTCGAAAAAGAATTGCAAAACAATGTCCACACCATGCATTGGATCAATTTTCCTCTGTTATATTCATAAGTGAAAATGGCTACAACTGTAATCAAAACAAAAACTGAAAACTCAGAAATCTCCTCCTAACTTGCAACTATCTACCCTGCAACCAACCTTATTTGGGCGTACAAAACCTCTATTTATCTTAGAGAGATCTTAGGGTTTACCATGGCTACTTGTCTACATCACAACCTAACCTATGACTATTTTAGTCCAGTCGCATTCCAGAGCCGGAGTGGAACTTCCCACTTCGCTCGTGATTGAGCAAGCGTGCCTCAAAATATTTTTCCGGCACTGAGTTAAGGCGTACTTAAAAAATGTCTGCTGCAACTGCTAGCTCCGAGATTCCGTATAGTCTCTTAGACGCTGATAGGTCCTGCTCCGCGTGCTTGCCAGCGATGCTCCTGCATCAGAAAACCACAAACACTTTTGTATTAAATGCAAAATTTTGTTTTACATGTTACATATGTAAGTTTTAAACCTATGAAGTAAAGCAATGCATATAGATTCTTAAGCAAAACATAATTTAATCAATGACTCATTCACATAGTACACAGATATTATACCGGAAACCCTCAACCGGGAAAACCTTTCTTATATTCATTATATCGAATTTCACCATTCACTATACAATATATACAATGTTTTTAGGTATTTTGTAGATACCAAAACCCTAATCCCTAAAACCGAGATTATTTTTAGTAAATCGCTAAAAATAGAAAAATCCGCTAAAAATAGCAAAAATCGCCCCCTGGGACCTCCCTAGGAAAGCGCTTAGCGCACACGACACAAACAGGGCACTAGTACAAGGGATCGTTAGACGCAATTGTCATATCTGACACACCCACACACACACATGCAAAGAATATAACACATACCCAACATTCTCCCACTTGTTGTTTTCTTTTCATCCAGGGGTCCAGGGGATTATATAGTCAACAATCCAGGGCAACAATGTCCATTGTTACTCTACACCAGGAGAAATTTTCTATGCTCACAGACTTTGTCAATGAATCTGCAACATTCTTCAAAGTGTCAACCTTTTCCAGCAACACCTTCTTTTCCTCAACCATGTTTCTCACAAAGTGATACTGTACATCAATATGCTTTGTCTCTGAATGGTAAGCTGGGTTCTTTGCCAGGAAGATTGCACTATGACTATCACAATCTAATCTCACTGCTTGTTGTACCAACCCAATACCTGAACATAATCTTTGTAACCATATTGCTTCCTTTCTTGCATGAGTGGCTGCCATGTATTCAACTTCTATAGTTGAGAGTGCCACTACAACTTGTCTTTTGCTCATCCAACTGATTTCTCCTCCAAATAGGTTAAACACATACCCACTTGTAGATCTTCTGCAATCCAGATCTCCAGCCCAGTTTGCATCAACAAATCCATGTATGTACAACACTCTGTCCAATCCTGGTCTTCCTTGGTAGCACAATCCATAACTGGTAGTGCCACGAAGATACCTGAAGACCCTCTTTACTGCTGTCCAATGCTCCTTCCCTGGTTTTGACATATACCTGCTCAAAACTCCCACTACATGTGCAATGTCTGTTCTAGTACAAACCATTGCATACATCAAACTGCCAATTGCACTGGCATACTGAACATGGGACACATCCTCTTGTTCTTCCTATGTCTTGGGACACTGATCTGCAGATAACTTTACACCTATAGGAATAGGAACCTTGACTGGTTTACTTCCATGCATATTAAACCTCTGCAATATCGTCTCAATATATTTTCTCTAATTCAACCAGAGTTTCCTGTTTGCACGATCTCTTTTTATCTCCATTCCCATAATGAAGTTAGCAACACCGAGATCCTTCATGTCAAATTTGGAGGATAGATACGATTTCACCTCCTTGATAACATCCATGTTATTTCCTACCAACAACATGTCATCAACATACAACACTACATAAATGAAGTGATTACCAACCTTCTTGGAATATACACAGTGATCAGCCCTGCTTCTTACAAATATGAATCCAAGGATGTATGTGTCAAACTTTTTGTACCACATCTTAGGTGATTGCTTCAGACCATATAGTGACTTCTTTAGCTTACAGACCAACTCTTTCTTTCCCTTCACTACAAAGCCTTCTGGACGCTTCATGTAGATTTCTTCTTCCAGATCCCCATGTAGGAATGTTGTCTTCACATCCATCTATTCTACTTCAATATCAAAAGAAACAACAATAGATAAAAGAAATCTAATAGAAGTTAACTTAGCAACAGGAGAAAAAATCTCACCAAAGTCAATTCCCTCTACCTGGGAATAACCTTTTGCTACTAACCGAGCTTTGTGTTTCTCCACTTTACCTTGTGCATTCAACTTCTTCTTAAACAACCATTTTCTACCAACATATTTTATTCCATCTGGCAACTCAACTATATCCCATGCCTCACTCTTATCCAAGGCATCCATTTCTTCAACCATGGCCTTCTTCTAGAGTTTACTATCCTCTGAATTCACTGCTTCCCTGACAGTTCTGGGATCATCATCAGTAATAGATAAAGCAAAATTGGAATGAAAATCACGTGGACTATACCTTTCTGGTTTCCTTCTATCTCTCACTGATCTCCTCAATACTGGGGTATGAGGTTCTTCTTCTTCTTCTTCTTCTGCTTCCTCTTCTTTAGATGATTCAGATTTTGCATCATCCAACTCAAGCTCTATTTTCTCAGGTTCATCTCGCGTTGGTAGGAATTCCTGTTTGGACACATCTTTTACCTCTCTGAAAACAACATCTCGACTATAAACAATTTTCTTGGTTTATGGGTTCCAAAGCTTATAACCTTTCACACCATCTTTATAACCAAGAAAGATACACTTTTTAGCCTTTTTATCCATCTTACTTTTATTTTCCTTTGGAACATGTACATAAGCATCACAACCAAACACTCTAATATGTTGAAGAGAGGGTTTCTTTCCAGACCATACCTTGTGTGGAGCTTTATCATCCAACGCTGACGAAGGTGATCGATTGACCAGGTAACATGCTGTACCCACTGCCTATACCCATAATTCTTGTCCTAACCCGACACTGTTGAGCATGCTCCTTGATTTTTCCATCAGTGTCCTGTTCATCCTTTTGGCAACTCCATTATGCTGAGGAGTGTATGAAGTAGTCTTTTTCCTTGCTATACCACACTTCTTAAAGAATTCTTCGAATTCATCTCCGCAGAATTCTCCACCATTATCTGTTCTCAATACCTTTATTTTCTTCTCTATCTAATTTTCTACCAGAGCCTTAAACTCTTTAAATTTATCAAATACCTCATATTTCTTTCTAAGAAAATAAATCCACGTGTTCCTTGAAAAATCATCTATGAATGAAACATAATACACAGATTTACCTAGGGATGGAACAGGAACAGGTCCAAACACATCACTGTGTATCAACTCTAAGATCCCCTTTGCTCTTATAGCACTATATGGGAGTCTTACTTGATTCTATTTACCATATATGCAGTGTTCACAGAAATCAAAATCCAGAGTGCAATTAGACATACCTTCAACCATACCTTTACCGTGTAGTGTTGGAAGGCCCTTTTCTCTAGTATGTCTCAGTCTTTGATGCCACATCATGGTCTTCTTTCCAGGGACAATATTGGTCATGTCTTCGTTATTTCTATGTTCAAGGACAACAAAAATGTTACACCTATTAGTATAAGTGCTTCCGAGCAACTTGTACAGAGTTCCACACCGAACTCCCCTCATCAACACCATTGTTTCTCGTACCATCTTGCAAGTGTTCTTTCCAAATACAATATCCACTCCTGCATCATCCATCTTGCTTATAGATAATAGGCTCCTGGCTAGTTTTGGAATGTGCAGAACCCTAAGAAGTTTTCTAATCCTTCCATCTTTTAGCAACAACTTAACCCTTCCACATCCCAAGATTTTTGCTGTCGAGTCATCTCCTAGAAATACATCACCACCATCATATTTTTCATATTCAGAGAACCACTCCCTGTGACGAGTCATATGGTATGACGCACCTGAGTCGATCAACCATACATCACGGTCTACATGTGTACTTGTAGATTCCAGGTAAACATCACCTCCTTCTTCAGTGGAAGTTTTCGCCTCTGTGGAAGAGGTACTATCAAATCCCTTTGGTTTTTCAACCTTCTTAGACTTGCAATCTTTCTTATAATGCCTGTTTTACCACACTTCCAACATTTCCTCAAATATTTTCCTGGAGACTTAGATATACCTGTAGATTTAGATCTCCACCCCGAAGGCTTACCAGGGTTCCTGTCTTGGGTACAACCTCTTACAAATAAAACATCTATGCTATGACTATCCATGCTTTTCTGCCTCATCTCTTCAGATAACAAGGATGAAACTACATCCTCATACTTCAATGTAGATTGAGTGGTACTACCAATTTCTACAACCAGATTATCCCAAGAGTCTAGCAAAGAACATAACAAAGTAATACACTTATCTTCTTCTGCAATCATAATATTAACAGAGACAAGTTGACTTACCAGAGTATTAAAGGTATTTAGATGTTCTGTCACAGAATCTCCATCTTCCATCCTAAGATGATGCAACTTCTTTCGAAGAAACAACTTGTTTACCAGGGACTTTGATTGATACAAATTCCCCAACTTATCCCATAGTTCCTTGGCTGTAGATTCTCCCGAGACATTCAACAAATCTGAATCTACTAGGCAGAGTCGAATAGTACTCCTTGCTCTTCTGTCAAACTTCTCCCAATATTCCTTCGACATACCAGTAGGTGGTGTACTGGTAGTTTGTGTACTGGTAGGTTGTGTACCAGTAGCATGTGTGCTAGTAGACAATGTACTAGTAGGCTGTGCACCAGGATCCACAACGATCCATTGTTCTTTGTCTACAAGAAGGTCCTCCATCTTTAGCTTTCACAACTCAAAGTTTTTACTATTGAACTTCTCTACCTCGATTCTAGAAGAGCTTGCCATTCCTCTTTCTGCACTCAAATCACCATTGCAAAATCTCCCACTAAACCCAGGTTTATCACAAACCCAAGATAAACTTGATCTATCAAGACCGAGCCAAACCCTCAACAACAAAGGCATCCTTCTGAAGCCAAAAATGAGCTCTGATACCACATGTAAGTTTTAAATCTGTGAAGTAAAGCAATGCATATAGATTCTTAAGAAAAACAAAATTTAATCAATGGCTCATTCACATAGTACATGGAGATATTATACCGGAAACCCTCAACCGGGAAAACCTTTCTTATATTCATTATATCAAATTTCACCATTCACTATACAATATATACAATGTTTTTAGGTATTCCGTAGATACCAAAACCCTAATCCCTAAAACCGGGATTATTTTTAGTAAACCGCTAAAAATAGCAAAATCCACTAAAAATAACAAAAACCGCCCCCCCTGGGACCCCCCTAGGAAAGCGCCCGATGCACATGGCACAAATAGGGCACTAGTACGAGGGATCGTGAGACACAGTTGTCATATCTGATGGGCCCACACACACATGCAAAGAATATAACACATACCCAACAACATAGACGAAATATGTTCTTCCTTTTAGATCAACACCGATTGATCAAGATGCACCCACACCCTTGTTCACCAGAACCAACTGGTAGGAGGCTTCGACCCCCTATTTAGTCAGCTACAACTGACAAGGAAGAACCAACTCCCCTACAGGCACCAACCTACCCTTGCACCACCCAACCACCCTTATTTTCTAAATCTGGAAAACTTTTGTATCATGTCTTCATTGCATCTCTCTCAGCTTCTGTGATTTAATATATCTTCTGATTCAAACTGCAAAGACACTTTCTTGTCACCACTCTTCCTTATTTATATAATCTTCAAAACAGTGTGAGTTATAACTCATTGTGTCCTTTCGTTTGGACCATTGCACCTCTTTATTTAACTTAACCATAATCTTTGTTATTTATTCAAACCTTACTGTGAAGGATTTTCACAAATTGATCATAGATATAGATCAATTTCATCTTTTAACTCGATCCTAAATCTTTGCAATTATTGCAGAAACCGAGTTCTGCAGAGGCACTTCCTTAAAACCATTTTCATATGACCGGCAACGAAAAACCACAGGCTTATCAAATTAAGTGATGTATTATCTTTTGCCTTCATTTCTCTTATTCCATATGACCATAGGTGGTGACCAAGCACTAGGCCAAGCGAGTGCTTGATCACTTATTTTAATCAACAGTCACGTTTTAATCTCCCGATGAGATGGAAGATTGTCGGCACTTTGGGACTTCGGTTATTCCACTTATGCTATCCTTCCATTGTACTTGATCAACGGTCGAGAAATATCCCAAAGTGTCCTTCAGATCGGGCGAATCATGTCCACTTTAGGAATTCGGCCTTTGGGACTTTGGGACTTAGGTCATTTTCTGGTGGTGAAACTCCTGAAGTAAAAATCCCAGGGTGACGTAACTTGCTGACGTCACTTGATGACATAGCTCGGGATGAGTGGCTACCATGTGTCACTCAGATTCATGATTTACATGTACCTGAAATGCCGATTTCATCTTGACACTTTCCATCATCTGATTATGCCACATGTCCTTGCTGACATCACTGTTGATGATGTGGGATCTCAATATGTGTGCTACATGTATTAACCTCGTGACTTCAAAACTTTGGCCTTCGAGTGATTTTACATGTTCTCAACTCCATTTCACCGAAGTGGTCAGCGTCGAAGTTGACCATCATCCTGATCCGATGATCATCATGTATTGTCTAGATCAAACAGTCCATATTCATTTTGAACTTCGGGTAATTCGATTTCTCCACTTCCCAATTCTTTCGAAGTGAGATTCCCCAAAGTGTAACCTCCTCACAACTTTTAGCCCGAAATGAATGTTTGTTCATTGATCATGATCTTAGATCGACGACTCGATCTATCTGCGATGATGCTTTTCCTTAGTTTAAATCCAAGGACTCTTTTTATTTGCTTATCTTATCCTTCCACTTAATTTGATCCAACGGTCGATGTGGATTGCGGAACCGTAACTTGCGTGTGGTTTAATTCGTCGCCCAAACAATGCAACTAAAGCTGTGTGATTGTTGTTGGGTCAACCACAATCATTGATCTTTGAATCGATGAGATCTAACAATCTAGAATAATTGCGGGATTGGAAATAACGTATATTTTAATTCTCCCTTCGCGCTCCACAATCAATCCCTACCGTTGATCTGGCGCTTGCGTATCCAACGGTCCTGATTTGATCTGATCGTTGACTAGTCCTCTAATGATCCTTAAGCCCACGTTCACTGATATGACCGATGTGAAATGTATATATAAAAGATATATTTTCCAATGAATGGCCAAGATCCTTTGTCATTAGATCAACAGTTATTGTCACTTTGACCAAAAGGTAGGGGGCTTGACAGGTCGTCCCAGGCTCCAGGCTAGTGAGCTTCTCGAGGATTCCAAGCACCTAGAGCCCCCACCATACTTTTTCACTACACGCCGATAAGATATGGAGAGTGATGTGTATATAAACATACAAAAGGTTTTTAGCACTTCCAATGTGGGACAAATCCCGTTACATGAGATGATCAACACCGTTAATTTCTTGATCGAACGGCTGCTGAGGCTTCTCAACTTTTTCTATGCATCGATAGACTTCTCAGTCTTTCCATCGATCCCGATGACATTTCTACAATGCACTCTTCCTTCTGAGCTTTGATTAATGTCCTTGCTTATGAGCATCATTCATTGCATACTTTCAATGCGCTTTTCCTTCTGATCTTTGACCTCTGCATATTGTCTGACATTTTATGATAACTATTATACTGCATATATTTATTTGTCATGAACTTTGCATATTGTTATACTATTTTACATCAATGACAACACATTAATGACACTGTTATCCCCAATTTCATGGGATAACTAGGAGATCATGTCTCGAGGCCCACAGGTCCTAGACATGGAGTATCGAGAGCATGATTGACCTGAGCATGGCCCTGGAGGGCCCATCTTTCTTCTCTTTCATCAGACTTGTCTTGTTAGCAACAACAACATCCGTCACCTTCGGCTTGGACTTGTATCAGAGAAGACTCTTGCTCCATGAGGTAATTGGTCTAGGTATCTTGGTATGTTTCATATTTGATCATTATAACATTTAGATATATGCATCAAATTCCTTTTATTTCTGACGACTACTTGGATCTTACATTAACCCACTTGACCATGGTTGGGGGGATTGACAAGGTACCCTAGCAAGCTTGTACCCATAGGTTTTGGTTTTCCACCAGGGGATTTTGAAGGGCCATCGTCCTCTCCCGTCACATCATCACTTTTAAATCTTATCTCCCACTCATTTGCCCCATTCCCCTAGTCCCGACATTAGGATGATCTATTTGTGGGGTTACACCTTATCTTGTGGGAAGAAGGGGCTAAAGGCCTAGAAGGTAAAAGAAGCTGGTAAAAGTTAAAAGCCATAAAAATGAAACCTAGATATGCCTGGCCCAGGGATCCCCGAGAAGGCAATAAAAAGCCTCTCAGTAAGAAATAAGGACCCGAAGAAAAATAAAAAAACAAGACCTAGCCAAGAGGATAGGGGGTCTCATCACGAGCCAACTTATTATGTTCATGGGTACCTAGCAGTATGATATTTCCATTATTTGGTTACCACGCCAGGGTAGTGACCTTTGGTTGCATGGCCAAAGGAAGGGGGTCTCATCACAAGCCAGCCTTATCATCTCTATGAAAGTATTTGTGGGTAACGCTGTCAGCTCTGGTCACCATGCCAAGGCAGTGTCCTCTAGTTAGACCTTGAAATAAAAAAAACAATAAAGAAAGAAAGAATAAAGGCAATAAAGGGCTTGGAAAGAATTGCATCCATGACGGGTACAACTCACCTTCTACAAAGGCACCCACAGGTAATATCGTACATCCTTGTCTTTCACTCTACTCGTGTTTCCGGACATCCCCTGACCACATCATGTCGTTTTACATGGCTTGAATGATACCCTCTAGGGGCTTTCCTTTTTCTATGGATGCTGGCCCAATAGAGTATTTTGTCTTTTTCTTTGGCTTTGTATTATAGATCATTGTAATATCTTTGAGCTATTGAATGATATATCAGGGGTTTTATGCATGTATTTGATAAAATTAATGATGAAATGTGATTAACATTGCTATGAACCCTGTGACTAATGAGCCCATGGAGGGCGAAGTTTTTGATGTGCAGGACCATGCCCGACGGACAGGTACCAGTTGGACCAGTACACATGGGGAGATGATTAGTTCGGACCTCCATGGGGCTGAAGAGCCCATCAGATGGTTTCTAGGACCCCATCAGGGGTAGAGACAGGACAGTGATTGGATGAGCCTTTGCACATGAGAAGAAGAAGGACGTTCCACCCATGACTCTTTGGCTGAGCCCAACCTAGGGGGGTTGACCCACTTAAGATGGAACGTTTTCCTTTTGATGATCAGGACGTCACCCAGGATGTCTTGACGTCTCCTTGAGTGTGTGGCAGTTTGACAGGATGGATGGCACTTGTGGCAGCTTGGAGGAGCCCATGAAGGGCTAACGTTTGACTTTCAGATGCTGGACTGGCCCCAAAAGGGCCTAACGTCTCCCTCAGAGGGGCTTGACGTCTCTGTTTTTGCTCATTTATGTCTTTTACTTAGCAGTTAATGTAAAAATAGTATGATTTTGGTTTGTAGCCTTGTCGACTATTTTAATGACCCAATTTTAATTAAAGGGTAATGATACATTATATATTGAGGATGTTTTTCCCTCATTTGAACATAATAACAAAACTCACACTTGTGAGGTATGATTTTTGCGCCCTACTTGGGTATTTGGTCTTTTAAAGTGAGGCGCACTTGTTGATGGAAGGATTTTCTTGGCATATTTGGAATTTCTCTTGAGGAAGGTTTACAACTAGGGTTTTCACATGCTTTTCTTCATGATATGTAAGTGTTTTTCCTGCAAAACTTCTTGATTGAATGGTTGTAGGTTAGTATTCTTGCATTTACTTATAAATTTGCTGATTTTAAAACCCTAGGTGACAAGCACACAAGTAGGTCCTTGTCTCATGTTCCCTTAGAGAGATTTTTTCAGCCATTGAAGAAGGAAGAAAGAGCCTAGCCTTTGCTACACTCTTCTCACTTCTTCCCTTAAGCTAGCTTTGATTTTAAAGGTTAAAAGGAGGGTGACGTCCTAGGCCTAGGTTATCTACACCTAGGGCCGTCCATCTTCTAGGGTTTTGGTGATAGAGCCTTGCCATTACAACACTCTCCCTCACTTGATCCTCTTGTTTTATCTCTTCTCATATGCTAGCCGTTTTTCCAAGTTTGACCTAAAGAAGGAGGAAAGAGCACGAGGCCTTGCTTAAGCAACACCAGAGTGGGCCTCTTTCCCCTAGGGTTTTGATTCTAGGGCCCTGCCATTGCATCACTCTAGAACCCTTCCCTCTTGTCTTTATCCTATTACTCCTTCAACCTTGCGTCGTCTCCTTGAATGACTCCATATACCCTTAGGCACTGATCTTAGACACACAACGTTGAAGTGGTAGTGCTCAAACCAACTTTCAAAACTTTAAATTTTGAAACCCTAACTAACTAGCTAACGCTAACTAGGCTGATGTCATAGTTGGTTATTCCATCTTGATGCAACAAATATTGATAATAAGCAATTAGGTGATGGTTAAAGGCATTTATTGAGTAAATGATTGATTGAATATATTGTTTGCTACATCATCTCGATAGTTATTGATGAAATAATACTTCTCTATTGCTATGTTGATAAAACATTGATCTCATTAATACCTGTTGTTTCATTTGCTTATTTATTGATGTCAGATAATTACATGAAGTACTAACCCACTGATATAGCCTACATACATATTATCTTGTTATTCTCTTGTTCCGGGAAGATGTTCTCCTTTGGGCATACACTTCTTTATTGGTTGATTAGCCGGATTATCTGACCTTTGGTGGTAACCTGTGAGGAGGAGATTTTTCCTTGATCTTTATACTTTGTCCTCTTCAAAACCCTAGGTTGCCAGGGACGTATCCCCTTGGTTAACCTCCCTAAACAGAAAGAACCTCCCCATTGAGGTGACATTGGGTGGGGAAGGTTCCTGTTACGCCAGTTTGGCCTCAATCCTCTAGCCTTTTGACCTAGCTACAAACTGTGCGATAACATTTTGGCACCGTTGCTGGGGAACACTGAGTCAATCTTCCTCAAATGACAAACCTTTTTTGGTAAGCCTTGCCTCAAATACCTTTCTTACAAGCTTACCTGGCGACTCCACTAGGCTTTTATTCCCCTTTTCTTTGATAGTTTCAAGAAAACTATCTGGCGACTCCACAAACCAAAAGGAGATTCAATAACCCTCCTTTGTCCTTCAGAAGGAAGCCTCCCTTGAATTCACCTGTTGTCAAGTCACTCTTTGGAAAGAGACTTCCTTTAGCAAACATGTCTAACTCTCAGACTGGTACTGTGAACCTAGTTAACAATCAAAGACAATGGTCATCTACCCTTTTCAAGCCATTAGACATGTCAGCCATACCAGGCTACCCTAGGTAAATGCCACCCAAGTATGAGAAATGGTTGCCTAAATTTACCGATACTGATGCTACCAGTGTCGAAGAGCATATGAGTAACTTTTGGGCATTCTTTCAGCTTCACCCCATCAGTGATGATGCTGAAGACTTGGTCATGAAGTTATTCTCTGCTACTCTTTATGATGCCTCAAGGCGTTGGTACCTTAGCCTTCCTGATGGAAGCATCAAGACCATGGATAGACTTGAAGAGGCCTTTCTCAAAAGATGGAGTATCAAAGAAGACCCTAACATGCTTCTCACTCGACTAAATAGCCTTGCCAAGTATGAAAATGATTCCATTTGGGAATTTCACACTAGATTCGAGACATTTCTCTAAATAATTCCCACAAGCCATCACTTGAAAGATGATTACCTTGTTCATATTTATACCAGATCTTTCAATGGCCAACTAGGGTATCTTCTTAGAGACAAAAACCCCCAGTCCATTCAAGAAGCCCAAGAGCTCACCACCAAGATAGAAGGGAACCTCCTTTCATCTAAGATTAAGCCCTTTGCTAACCCTAGGGGGAAAATAGATACCAAGCATAAAATAGTACACAATGCTGAACCTACCTCAGATCTCTGTGCCAGTATCAACAAATTACAAGCCTCCATGGATGGCATCATAAAAAATCAAGAAGAGATGATGAACCAGATTGTCAGACTTGAAAAATCCCAGATCCAAGCACCTAGGCCTCTGTTCAAAGGGCAGTTCTAGAAAGGGAATCAATTTTACAAGCCAAAGAATGAAAACGAAGTTCCAAATAATTTGTCCCCTACAAACATTGTGGATGAAAACCCTTGGTGCCTGGAGTGTAGTGAAGCACACTGGGAGCATGAATGTCCCTATAACGTTAGCCAACAACAAGTCAACAATTTGGATTGCTTCATGAATTTCCCTCAGATAAATATCACAGATATAGAACATCAACAAGCAGTGAGGGAAGCAGCCAGAGCAACAAGGATGGTGGTGATAAACAACTTGGACCAGGAATCACGAGAAAAGCTAAAGAAGCGGGAAGTTCAAGTATAAAAAAAAAAGAATCTGAAACAACCTACCACTGATCAGCCGAAACCCCTGCCTCTTGAGGTTCTTCTTCCTAAGACATCCAAGACTAGTAAGGTTGACCTTAACTTTGAATTTGAGGGGGATTTTTCAAAAATGCATGTGAATGTCCCCCTAAGAGAAGAAATCAAGATCCTATCCATTAAAGAACGCTTTGATACTTTCTTTTCGGGATCAGCTAAACCTATGGACCCCCGTATTATGTTGCAAGATGATCATTTCAGGGTTCAGTATGGTGAAAACCCTCCCTTCTTCATGAATTTAACAATGAAAAACAAATACCTTAACAATTGCATGCTAGATACAGGTGTTGGTGCTAACATGATGTCTCTTAAAGTCATGCAGCAAATGGGTTTGAAGGTCACTAGGCCTTACATGAATGTGTGTGGTTTTGAATCTAAAACAATACGCACACATGGGGTGGTTGAAAATGTTGAAGTGCACTTAAAAGAATACCCCGAGAAGACAGTCTACATAGATATTATAGTGGTTGATGTCCCAGATGTGTGGGGGATGTTGTTATCTAGGAAGTTTGGCGCAATGATAGGCGATTCCCTTGAGATGGACCTCACCTTCTTACGGTTACCTTTAAAAGATGGAACGATGGGACGTCTACTCAATGTACCAATAACTGGGAATCACGTACAGGATATTGTTCATTCCATAAATAATGACAAAGCACATAATGATGTGATACAAACTCTTCAAGAATACTCTTTGGAAGAAATGCCCTTTGCAATGGAAGAAGACTTTGATCAGATCGAATGGCCCAAAAAAGAAGAATACCAACAACTCCTAGATGAATTCAAGAACAAAGAAGTTGGGACGGTGAAGATATTAAAAAAGAAAAAAGATGAAGATGACGTGCAAATCTGCCCATCCCAACAAGAAGTCTTTATAGCAGAAGCCCACCCCCCTCAGTACAATACACCAGGGTTGTTCAGGGAATGACCAAATACAAAGTCAAAAAGCATAAGGAGGGAGATATGGTATGGATGTGGGACACTCGGAAAGGAGAGCCAACTAATGTAAAAGGAAGCACACAATCATGGCTCAAACCTTTCAAAGTTGGAATGGAATCAGTTGATAACTCATACTATCTGTCAACTTTGGAAGGGAGAAGGCACCCATTACCCATTAGCGGGCACCTCCTCAAACCCCACCAAGGTGGTGGGACCTGACTCCACAGGTAAGTATAGGTAGGTAGGAATTTTCGTGTATTATACCATTTGCATTTCATGTTAGTTTGCTTCCTCACTTGCATATTGATTGTTTATTTCAGTCGCATACATATATATATTTTGGGGTGGCAATACCACCCCACCTTTGTTACTGATGCCATTTTCGAGTATGAGCAGGTCTGCAGGTTATGCCAGAGATGCTGAGGTTCTCATGCGCTCTACGGTGAGCACATGTCCCCAAGTTGGAGCCAAATGTTATCCTCGATTTCATGGGATAACTAGGAGATCATGTCTCAAGGCCCACAGGTCCTAGACATGGAGTATCGAGAGCATGATTGACCTGAGCATGGCCTTGGAGGGCCCATCTTTCTTCTCTTTCATCAGACTTGTCTTGTTAGTAGCAACAACATCCATCACCTTTGACTTGGACTTGTATCAGAGAAGACTCTTGCTCCATGAGGTAATTGGTCCAGGTATCATGGTATGTGTCATATTTGATCATTATAACCTTTAGATATATGCATCAAATTCCTTTTATTTCTGATGACTGCTTGGATCTTACATTAACCCACTTGACCATGGTTGGGGGGATTGACAAGGTACCCTAGCAAGCTTGTACCCATAGGTTTTGGTTTGCCATCGAAGGATTTTGAAGGTCCATCGTCCTCTCCCGTCACATCATCACTTTTACATCTTATCTCCCACTCATCTCCCCCATTCCCCTAGTCGAGGCATTAGGATGATCTGTTTGTGGGGTTACACCTTATCTCGTGGGAAGAAGGGGCTAAAGGCCTAGAAGGTAAAAGCAGTTGGTAAAAGTTAAAATCCATAAAAATGAAACCTAGAGATGCCTCGCCCAAGGATCCCTGAGAAGGAAATAAAAAGCCTCTCAGCAAGAAATAAGAGGGACCCGAAAAAAAATAACAAAACAAGACCTAGCCAAGAGGATAGGGGGTCTCATCATGAGCCAACCTATTATGTTCATGGGTACCTAACAGTATGACATTGCCATTATTTGGTTAACACGCCAGGGCAGTGACCTTTGGTTGCATGGCCAAAGGAAGGGGGTCTCATCACGAGCTAGCCTTATCATCTCTGTGAAAGTATTTGTGGGTAACACTGTAAGCTCTGGTCACCACGCCAAGGCAGTGTCCTCTAGTTAGAACTTGAAATAAAAAAACAATAAAGAAAGAAATAATAAAGGCAATAAAGGGCTTGGAAAGAATTGCATCCATGACGGGTACAACTCACCTTCTACAAAGGCACCCATAGGTAATATCGTACATCCTTGTCTTTCACTCTACCCATGTGTCCAGACATCCCTGACCACATCATCTCGTGTTACATGGCTTTGATGATACCCTCTGGGGGATTTCCTTTTTCTATGGATGCTGGCCCAATAGAGTATTTTGTCTTTTTCTTCGATTTTGTATTATAGATCATTGTAATATCTTTGAGCTATTGAATGATATATCAGGGGTTTTATGCATGTATTTGATAAAATTAATGATGAAATGTGATTAACATTGCTATGATCCATGTGACTAATGAGCCCATGGAGGGCGAAGTTTTTGATGTGCAGGATCATGCTCGACGGACAGGTACCAGTGGGACTGGTACACATGGGGAGATGATTAGTTCGGACCTCCATGGGGCTGAAGAGCCCATCAAATGGTTGTTGGGACTCCATCAGGGGCAGAGACAGGACAGCGATTGGATGAGCCTTTGCACATGAGAAGAAGGACATTCCACCTAGGACACTTTGGCTGAGCCCAGCCTAGGGGGGTTGACCCACCTCAGATGGAACATTTTCCTTTTGATGACTAGGACGTCACCCAGGATGTCTAGACGTCTCCTTGAGCGTGTGGCAGTTTGATAGGACAGATGGCATGTGTGGCAGTTTGATAGGACAGATGGCATGTGTGGCAGCTTGGAGGAGCCCAAGAAGGGCTAACGTTAATGGGCATCCATTTAGGAAACTGGTGAAGAATCCATAACAAGGACAGAACCAACCTCCATAATCTCCAGCATTGGGCAAAGGAACACAACCAAGGTGGGTACAAACACCAACTACAACAAGCCATTCTGGATTTAAAACCCTTGCTGAATCTTCCTGAGTATAATGCAGTATAATGCAGAGAATTAACATTTACATTGTTTGCCAACTAGATGTCATCTTATGTGCGTCTTCTAATAAAAACAGGCTTTCCACGCCACTTGACTGTAACAGTACTCTCAGCCTCAAAGCTGCATAGATCCACTTCAAGAGATGTCATTTTAAGAAAATCCTTACTTGCAGACATGTTTTAAAATAAATTTCAGAACCATCAACCGGATAAAAGAGGCATACACAAATCTTCCGCCTGTCAAGATAAAATAGGTGAATGCTCTCTTACTAGGATCCACAGGGGTAAAATGCTCATGATTAGATTCATCATACTTTATTTATAAATCGATCTGCAAGGTCCATAGACCGGGCTTCATCTACCAATGCTGCATATAAAACGTTTACTGTGAAGGCCCCAGGCTTAAAGAATGTTAAAACCTTTGTACTTGGCAGTGTGTTTCCTTTGAGGAACACAGTTTGTCATTTTCTGTTGCTTTGAACTTTCATGTAAAATATTATAGAAATAGTACACTCATCAGGTGGATGACAAAGTACTCTAAAAGATTGCAATAGCTTTATGCTGTTCGTGAGGTTTATCTTTTCAATTGGCTCCAATAGATTGTTTGCGCCCTGTAGCTTGCCCTGAACCGATGATGATACATTGGTGAAGAGATCATGTAGAGCATGACCAAGTGGTTTCTCCTTCTCCATTATATACTCCTCTATTAATGCCAAATGTCTCATACTTCAATATTGTCTTCCACAGTGACCATGTGACTTCTAAACAGCTTGCACAACCTGTGTTTTATTGAGTAACATACCCAGAAATGATACTACAAGCTGATAGCAATTGGTTGTAGTCCAATCAAGTAGTCAATGCTGCCTTTCCTTAAGTGAAGAGTGCCCATGTTGCCTCTATTCTAGAGATAGATGCCCCTACACTGTCTCCTCTTTTATAAAAAGAGCCCACGCAGCCTCTACTTCAAAGAATGATGCTCCACGCTATCCAATATGTATCAAGATGCTCACACTGTCTCTTAACTGCATATAAACTCCATTAAGTCCGTGCAAATAACAAAATCACCTCTTCCTCAAGAGAGTTCTCGAGTTCATAGCATCATTCCTGGAGCTAACCACAACAACACATCCAAATCGGCTCTGTTCCAAGCGCCAGTACCAATCTGGCAATCGTATTTAATCTTCATTCCACTTTCAAGACAAACAACTCCAATATTACCAAAAGTCTGTAACCCATTGCTTGCCTGAATGGTTAAAGAGGTCGGTTGTTGATTGCTGCCCAAAGGTTTCAACCAGCAAAATCTGTCTGCTGAATAACTACCTGTGCTGTCATTGGAAGGAGTCTATCAGAGGGATCTCTCAAACCCAATGAGTTTCCAACCACCAATATTAATAGATGGCCCTTTGCTCCTTGCACAATCTTTGATACCTACAATTTTGACTGGGCGAACTCGGCCCTGTAAACCCTATGAAGAAAACAAGCTGTTTAGTTGGCTAAGCGTATGGCTTGATTCGTGGCATAAATTCAAGGCTTGACCCGTGGCTTTGAAGTTAGATGCACAGATAGCGTGTAAGATAGTATAAAATGTAGATACGACTTATCGATAAGGAGTAGAAGAGAATGGTGCTTGGCATTTGCGCTGGGCTTTGCTTGTGTGTCAACTTGTCTTAGTTTAACGTGTAACTAGCATGAAGGTTTAGTGTAACTTGTGCTTGACTTATAGAATTGACATATAATGGAAATGGATTAAGAATGTAGCACTAGTTTAGAACTAGAACACTTCAAGCACTTCTTACTTTGAATAATGAAAATAATAGATGTAAATCTAAAGAAGCATAAAACTAGGGTTATGGGCTATGGTATCATTTATTGTGTTTTTCATAATGCAGGTTGAAGAC
>ML788091.1:43831-73518 GCA_009831015.1 Picea engelmannii
AACACTTCAAGCACTTCTTACTTTGAATAATGAAAATAATAGATGTAAATCTAAAGAAGCATAAAACTAGGGTTATGGGCTATGGTATCATTTATTGTGTTTTTCATAATGCAGGTTGAAGACAGGGTAGCAAGACTCTCGAGCAATCATGATCAATGGGAGCTTAATGGAGAATTTGAAGATATGAATAATGGAAAATGGCCAAGAAAATGACAATTTTAAGCATGAATGAATGAAAATGCCTCAAAATTTTCAATGTCATTTTAGGAGATAACAGGCCCAATAGAGTATTTTGTCTTTTTCTTCGGCTTTGTATTGTAGATCATTGTAAAATCTTTGAGCTATTGAATGATATATCAGGGGTTTTATGCATGTATTTGATAAAATTAATGATGAAATGTGATTAACATTGCTATGATCCCTGTGACTAATGAGTCCATGGAGGGCGGAGTTTTTGATGTGTAGGATCATGCCCGATGGACAGGTACCAGTTGGACTGGTACACATGGGGAGATGATTAGTTCGGACCTCCATGGGGTTGAAGAGCCCATCAGATGGTTTCTGGGACCCCATCAGGGGTAGAGATAGGACAATGATTGGATGAGCCTTTGCACATGAAAAGAAGAAGGACGTTCCACCCAGGACACTTTGGCTGAGCCCAGCCCAGGGGGGTTGACCCACCTTAGATGGAATGTTTTCCTTTTGATGACCAGGACGTCACCCAGGATGTCTTGATGTCTCCTTGAGAATGTGGCAGTTTGATAGGACGGATGACACGCGTGGTAGCTTGGAGGAGTCCAAGAAGGGCTAACGTTTGACTTCTGGATGCTGGACTGGCCCCAAAAGGGCCTAACGTCTCCCTCAGAGGGGCTTGATGTCTCTTTTTTTTCTCATTTATGTCTTTTACTTAGCAGTTAATGTAAAAACAGTATGGTTTTGGTTTGTAGCCTTGTCGACTATTTTTAATGACCCAATTTTAATTAAAGGGTCATGATACACTATATATTGAGGATGTTTTTCCCTCATTTGAACATAATAACAAAACTCACACTTGTGAGGTATGATTTTTGTGCCCTACTTGGGTATTTGGTCTTTTAAAGTGAGGCACACTTGTTGATGGAAGGATTTTCTTGGCATATTTGACATTTCTCTTGAGGAAGGTTTACAACTAGGGTTTGCACATGCTTTTCTTCATGACATGTAAGTGTTTTTCCCGCAAAACTTCTTGATTGAATGGTTGTAGGTTAGTATTCTTGCATTTACTTATAAATTTGTTGATTTTAAAACCCTAGGTGACAAGCACACAAGTAGGTCCTTGTCTCATGTCCCCTTAGAGAGATTTTTCAGCCATTGAAGAAGGAAGAAAGAGCCTAGCCTTTGCTACACTCTTCTCACTTATTCCCTTAAGCTAGCTTTGATTTTAAAGGTTAAAAGGAGGGTGACATCCTAGGCCTAGGTTATCTACACCTAGGGCCGTCCATCTTCTAGGGTTTTGGTGATAGAGCCTTGCCATTGCAACACTCTCCCTCACTTGATCCTCTTGTTTTATCTCTTCTCATATGCTAGCCATTTTGCCAAGCTTGACCTAAAGAAGGAGGAAAGAGCACGAGGCCTTGCTTAAGCAACACCAAAGTGAGCCTCTTTCCCCTAGGGTTTTGATTCTAGGGCCCTGCCATTGCAACACTCTAGAACCCTTCCCTCTTGTCTTTAGCCTATTACTCCTTCAACCTTGCGTCCTCTCCTTGAATGACTCCATCTACCCTTAGGCACTGATCTTAGACACACAACGTTGAAGTGGTAGTGCTCAAACCAGCTCTCAAAACTTTAAATTTTGAAACCCTAACTAACTAGCTAACCCTAACTAGGCTGACGTCATAGTTGGTTATTCCATCTTGACACAACAAATATTGATAATAAGCAATTAGGTGATGGTTAAAGGCATTTATTGAGTAAATGATTGATTGAATATATTGTTTGCTACATCATCTTGATAGTTATTGATGAAATAATACTTCTCTATTGCTATAATTGATAAAACATTGATCTCATTAATACTTGTTGTTTCATTTGCTTATTTATTGATGTCAGATAATTACATGAAGTACTAACGCACTGATATAGCCTGCATACATATTATCTTGTTATTGTCTTGTTCCGGGCAGGTGTTCTCCTTTGGGCATACACTTCTTTATTGGCTAATTAGCTGGATTATCTAACCTTTGGTGGTAACCTGTGAGGAGGAGATTTTTCCTTGATCTTTATACTTTGGCCTCTTCAAAACCCCAGGTTGTTGGGGACGTCTCCCCTTGGTTAACCTCCCTAAACAGAAAGAACCTCCCCATTGAGGTGACATTGGGTGGGGAAGGTTCCTGTTTCACCAATTTGGCCTCAATCCTCTAGCCTTTTGACCTAACTACAAATTGTGCGATAACAGACACTATGTCCAACAATCTCCCCCTTTGTCATTTATGGCAACACACCAACTTCATACACAATCTCCCCTTGTGATGATGTTTCTCTCCTCTGAAGTTACTCTCCCCTTTTAACATCAATGAAAAATGGTTGCTTCCCCTATGGTAAATCTCTGTCTGTCTGTATACTTCTGACCCGAATCTGAACTCGGGCAACTCCTCTTGCAATCATACTTTTCCTGTCATAACTGAATGACTCCTTCTGATTTTGATTACTGTCTCCCCTTGAATTGGTGCCAATTGATGCATTATTTTCTTGAGAGATTAGATTGGAAGAGGGATTACTCCCAATCTTTGCCTGAGATATTCAAATACATCTCTTCTTAAGGGTTTTGTGAAAATATCCGCCACTTGTTCTTGTGTTGGGACATATTCCAATTTAATGTTCTTATTTTCAGCCTAATATATTAGATAGTGGTATTTTATGGGAATGTGTTTTGATTTGGAGTGTTGGACAGGGTTCTTGGAGAGACTTATAACACTTGTATTATCACAGTAGATAGTAGTAGGTTCTTCAAATACCATTTTGATGTCTTGTAAGGTTTGTTTCATCTATTCCACTTGTGTGCAACATTCTGTTGCTGTAATATACTCATCTTTAGTGCTAGACAGAGAAATTGAGGACTGTTTCTTGCTTATCCAAGCTACCAATGATTCTCCCAAAAAGAATGCTCCTCCACTTGTACTTTTTATGTCATCTACACGCCTTGCCCAATCTGCATCTGAATAGGATTTTAAAATGAATGAATCCTTCCTAGGGTACCACAAACCAAGATCTATGGTTCCTTTCAAATACATAAAGATTCTTTTCACAACTTGAACATGTCTCTCTTTTGGTGCTGCTTGGAATCTAGCCACCATCCCAACAACTTGCTTGACATCAAGTTTGGAAGCCATTACATAGAGTAAACTCCCAATCATTGATCTGTAGTATTTTGGATCTATAAATTTGGACTCATCTTCCTTTCTTAGTTTGCATCCAACTGTCATAGGTGTACTAACAAGTTTGCAATCCTCTAACTGAAATTTCTTAAGCATATCTTTAACATACTTGGATTGATGGATAAAGAATCCTCTTTTGGACTGTATTATTTGTAATCCAAGAAAGAAATTTAGTTCACCAAGAAAGGACATTTCAAATTCTTGTTGCATCCTTCTAGCAAAGTCCTTACTCATTTTTTCATCATCACTGTCAAATATAATAACATCAACACATACTTCCACAATAATCATGTTATTACCAATAATTTTACAATAAATATTGTTGTTCGCTGATCCTCTTTTGAGGCCTTGTTTTTGTAAATAAGAATCTAGCCTTGCATACCATGCTCTGGGTGCTTTTTATCCCATAGAGTGCTTTCTTTAGTTTACAGACATAGTCTCCTTTGTTAGTTAATTGAAATCCTTTTGGTTTCTCAATATAGACTTCCTCTTCTAAGTTTCCATTGAGAAATGTTGACTTGTTTTCCATTCAGTATACTTTAAATTTTTTGTAGCTGGAGAAAGCTAAGAACATCCTAATTGCCTCTAACCTGGCCATAGGTGCAAAGGTTTCTTCATAGTCTACTCCTTCAACCTGAACATACCCTTTACATACCAATCTGGCTTTGTTCCCGATTACTTGCCCATTCTCATTCATTTTTTTTATACACCCATTTAGTTCCAATGACATTTTTGTTTTTTGGTCTTGGAACTAGTTCCCAAGTTTGATTTTTTTCAATTTGGTCCAATTATTCATTCATAGCATTGACCCAATTCTCATCTTTACATGCCTCTTTGATTGAGCTGGGATCAATATGTGACAAAAGTGCTATTTCTGTCTAATACAACAATTTTCTTCTTGTGTGCACTCAATCACTTTTATTTCCAATAATCATTTCTTCAGGATGATTCTTTTGAGTCATTCTTGAGGGTGTCTTTGTGTCTCTTCTTGGGGATTATTCTCTTATCTGTTCTTCTCGAATATCTTCTTCGTCTTCACTAGTATCCATATCATCCTCTTCCCTTTCTTCTTTATTCTCTTCTACTTCTTCTGCTTGTGTACCAATTGACTCATCATCATATTCATCTTCATTGCCAAGTATATCTCTTGATGTTTGATCCTTATTGTTTTTAAATCATCCACCTTGACATCTGCACTCTCAACAATCTTATGTAATCTAATATTGTAGCATCTGTATGATTTCTTGGTAGAAGCATATCCAAGAAAGATACCTTCATGAGATCTAGCATCAAATTTTCCAAGATTCTCATCAAGCCTTTTGATGTAGAACTTACTTCCAAAGACTTTGAAGTATTTTACCAAATGAGCTCTTCCAAACCATAGTTCATAAGGAGTCTTGTTGGCATAGGGGCAGACCCAGGTTTCAACTCTACAACAATGCACCAACAAAACCCTAACTACCGACCCTTTCGGAAACACCTGCAAAGTAGATGAAGTCTCACCCGAGGTAGAGGCATGGGTGGTTGCGAGACTCATGCATCCGCAACCTTAGCTGGGACATATATCTATGACTATGATACTTGATAGAGCACTTAACACCGTTAGTTCATCATTGTTTAACCAATATCTACTCCGCAGGGAAAACAAAGCATCACAACATTCACCTTGATCTAATGTATTTAAGCACTCAACATATATAAATGGATCAAATCTAGCAGATTCAGGCACTAAGCACATTCACTTATATCAGATCTAACATCCAGATTCATCGTTAAAAAAAAGAATAAATGGATGTATCTATCTCTATCAAGCACTTAGCAAATAACACATAAATACATCAGAACATCAAACAGAGGAGAATAACACAATATTTACGTGGTTCACCCCCTCCCTAGGGATACGCCCACCAACTCTTCTTCTTTATTAGCTTCTTTAATGGGTTACATGCATAGAGCCTCAAAACCCTTACTCTGCATAGGACATACGATCTACGCAACTCGCTAGATCCTTCTTCCTTGCACTACGACACAAATCCTTCCACAGTCTGTCACAATCACTTGCACTTAGCTCTGCAAGTCTCTCACAATATGCATGGAGCACTTACAAGCCACTCTTGCACTCAACACTTAGCTTATCGACCTTTCATCACATAGATGCATACGTTTCTTATATTTCCTAGACATCTATTTATACTTTACAAAATAGGCCTAAACATGGGTAAACCCATGGGTCGACATCCCATAACCATTACATATTCTCAAATCTCAAAAAGTACCCAAAAAGGGGCCAAGATCCCATGATATACACTTTGTCTTGCGCTCCATCTTCGACAGGTTGTTGAAGTCCCAAAATAGGTCAACATGACCAAGAATCTCCCAAAACTTGGTCAAGGGCCGATAGGCCCCCAACACACACCTTTGACTTGTCTCGAGTCACTCTGGTCTGACTAGTTCTGCTTCGAACGCCTCGAGCTTGGCTAGAGCTGCTTCGACTTGCTGCTGTGCTACAACCTCCTGTTCAATGAGCTCTTGGATGACTGCATCGTTGATAGGTCCCTCTAGAAGCTGTTTAGCTATAGTGGAAACCTGCTCTAGTTCTGCTCCTTGGCCTTCTACTTCTGTAAACACTTGGTAGGCCTTGTCTTGTACGGGTTGGAGCCTTTGAGTTATTTCCATAACTCTGCTCTGGATAGTATGGATTTTCTGTTGTGTAGTGCGTTTCTCTTGAGAGCGCTTCATTATTTCCATAGCTAAAAGGGACTTTAACTGTGCCTGTATCTTTTCGGCTTGATACTTCACCTCTTGGAGCTGCGACTCTAGTGCCTTCAATTCTAGGTTCTCCGTGAGTTGTTCGTAGGTCTGGGCACTGCGATCGGTGACTTGTTTACATTCTAGGGTAAGAGCCTTTATCTTTTCAACTGTTCTCTGGGCAGTTGCTTCTCTTTGGTCTCTTACACTTGTGGGGTATCAGGTACAATGCGTAGCTCCAAGTCTATGATGCGTTGTTGTAGCTGCTGGATCACTTCTTCAAGATGGTTCACTTGCTGTGTAACTTGGTCTTCTACCTTGATTTCTACGACTGTCACAGAGCGAAGTTCTCTTTTGATCGCTTCTTTTACTTCGAGTTGCTCCGTGAAGAATTGTTCCTTTTCTTACTGTATCTGAGCTTTTCCTTCATCAAGATTTAGTTGGAGAGAAATATTTTTTTGTTCTGTAGCACTGTGTAGCTCTACGAGTACTCCTTGTACTTGTGTCAAAGTCTAGGTGGCTCGTTCCGTTTCTTCATGTGCTCGTGAAAAGAAAGCTTTGACTGTATCGGATAGGCGGTGGAGTTGAGCTGGATCATCTCCCAATTCTGGTTCTCTCGGTGCAGTGGAGACTACGCGGCTGGACTGTAGGGCCTGCTGTACCCCTCTGAGTTCAGTCTCAATTCTAGCATACATCTCCTCTTGCTTTGCTTCTTGCTTCTCTGCTATTTCTAGTGAAGCATCATTCAGGGCTGCTATGAGGAAGTCGAAGTCATCATAGGTGAGGACGATCTGCATCTTGGTCATGCAGGCTTTTGATTTGTTCTGAGAGGAAGGTTTCAGAGGCAAATCCTTCCTCTTCTTCAGGGGATCAACCTTGTCTCCTTTCTTATGTTCGACTTCTTTGTCATCTAACTCTCTCCATCACCTCCTTGCTCTGATGAGATGGAAGCAGTATTCATGGATGCGTTGTCTATCTCTTGGACTTCTCCGGTATTCTTTGTCTTGCTAGGTTCAGGTGTATCATGTGTTGTTTCTGAGCTGTCTATGTTGGATATCTCCACAGGGTTTACTGGAATAAGGAGATCTTCTGACCAGTCCTTAGTGATCTCCTCCAAGTATTCCTCCGTCATCTTGTAGTAGGACTGAAGTTGTTTCTTGTGTTCATCAATGCATGCCATGATGTAAATAAAATGTCGATCTGCACTGAACTTCATCAAAGGATGGAACCTGTGTAGAGCATTCGGGGTCATGTGAGGCTCAGACTGGATGGCTATCATCAACTGGTTGTAGTAGGTATGAAAAACAACATTTAACTGCCACTATTTATTCATATCGTTTGAATACCATAGTGTACTGAACTTCGCAGCCAACGGTTCAAAAGGATCAATGTCGGGGAAGGTCGCACCTTCCGACATCTCCCAGGAGATAAAGCTATTAGGATCAAGAGCCAGCTAAAATGAAATTCATAACCTTGATCTTGTGCTTCTCTACAGTCAAGTTCCAACTGGTTCACTAGGTACTTCGGCCAGTTCATCTGAAGGCCTTCTGTGCACTTCCCTGCAAGGTCGACTACAAAACCAATGACTTGGGTAGGTCGATTCTTTCTTACTAACTTCCCTGCAATCATATGATGGGCGAGGCATACTACACCACTCTGGATAGAAGCTACCTTATAGCCTCACGTTCCCTTCTCGACATTGTCGTAAGTGTCCTTGATCTTTTGAGCTAGAGTGCGATTGACGGATTTTCCTGGATAAAATTCCTATGGGTTAGTTCCTTGCATACTCAGGCCTATGATCCCGTGGATCAGTGTCGAATCAACTGTTATATGGAGGTTTAACCACAAATAACCACCATGGTAGCAAGACAACAACGACTTGACACATGCATTCACCTCCTGGTGTCTACCAAAGTGGGGAATCTTCATGACATTCAGCAGGGTGGACTGCACGAGGTCCATAGTCCACTGCTGAGGGACGATCTTCGAGTTTTTCCCTTTAGTCCAAGTGAGTTACTTATGTGGTGTGAGCATACCATAAACCTTGCGATCTCCAAGTTTGAAGTCGCTGAACTTCAATGCTGCAATCTTATCTTGATCTGCTCGAATTGTGCGGATCCCTTTTGGGAGGTACGTAGTGACAAAGGCATACTCAAAATCTCTAGGTATGTTATCTCGATTTATTGCACCGCTCAAAGGTGGTATATAGGTGGGTAATATAGTTGAGATCAATTTGGCATTCACTAAGTCATCCTTGTGCTTGGTTCACTTTTCATCTGATGGCCGAGATGGTCCGACTCTGTTCGCAGTGGACGAAGAGGCTGGCAGTCCTCTTGTTGACGATGCTTGTACACTTGTAGACATCAACATGAATCTTTCAGTCATGAGGTCGATCATAACTTCTTCAACAACTCTCTTTGCAGTGCTCAACTTGTCCGACATACACACTCGGGGTTAACAATCTTGGTTCAGAGGGTAACTTAGACACGACAATAGGATAGAAGGAAATAACGCAATGACCATTGTGTAAAATCAACAAGTCTGGGAGATCAAATTCACGATTGGAAAAAGTGTTCTCGGTGCATGGCACAACAAGATAAATAGGTAATTCGACAACGAGCGCTTGCAATGGGTATGAAGCCTGCATTAACTTTGTTCTTTCCGTTATGGCGCAGTCCAATGGTCTGATGGCGAACCATAATTTCCTTTCTACCCGTTCAGAGGGTCAACCGAACGGTTACAATGTCTCCAACGACTATATTGCTTCGCCATGGTGAAGTGCCATGTGTCCCTGTTCTGATATCTCGACGAAGCTCCAGTTTTGCAAAATTTCCTTCAACGAGGTTTCTTCTGGATCTTTTTGAAACTTTTCGATCTTAGCTCTCTTCTTACTTAGCTTTCTAGCCTTTCTCCTAGTGAGATTCACTTGGCATGCCCTTTTCCATTTTGATATTTATCTTCTTTTGATATAGTTACTTCGCGTTGTTGATATTCTTTCCTAAGATTCGAGGGTGATCCTTCTTCTTTATCTAGAATAGGTACTTCAATCTTCTGTGGGTATTCTAGTGTTCTTGCAACTTCGACATCCAAGTCTCTGGTGCTAAATAGCTTCGATCTGTTCTTCTGTTCTTCAATCAAGTGTGCGATCCTTCTAGTCATGAATTCTTTTAACTCTTGCTTCTTCTATTCTAAAACTTCTTCTTCTTCCTTCCTTCTGGCATGATCTCTTTCAATCCAAGGTTTTCTGAGCAACATAGTAAATGGGGCTCTGTCCTCAATAAATTTAATAATCTCAAAATCTTCTTCTGTCGAAGCTCCATTAGCATTCATAGGGGTTTGGGTGAGCTTTCCACATAGGTTTATCATCTTCCCTCTAAATAACCCTATTCCTCCCAATGAAGGAGTCATAGCAGGATTCCTTAAAAGTTCCCAAGTTCTTTCTATCATGAAATTCACTTATTTTTCCTCGTCTAGAACATAGTCAACGTCGAAGTCTCCTATTCTTGCTTCAATGCATTCTTTTCCTTTGAAGATCTCTGATAATCTGACATGTCGGTGGTCATTCAAGGTTTCTTTTATCTGTAACAATACTCTATCTGATTCTTTCTGGAGTTCTGCCATTTCTGGATCTACCTTAGGGTTTTCTTGATTCATATTTATTCTTTCAACCTTAGTAATCATTCTAGGGCAATCCAATACTTCATGGTCCATAGCTTTACAACAAAGACAACTAGGTCTTCTTCCAGGGCATTCCTTAGCAAGATGTCTCGGTTTTCTGCAGTTCTAACAGAGGGCTAATCCTCTCTTTCTTTTAAATGATCCCCAACCTTTCCTGTACTGCACACTAGGATCATTGTAGCTAACCTACAAACAATTATTTCTAGGATCCTGCATCCATTCGTTAGTCCAAACATTCTTTCTATGCATAGGTATAACATATCTTTCACTATTCTTATAAGATCTACTTATATCAAATATTCTTTCATCTATTAATGCCCTAGTTTTCAAGCTAGGGCATAATCTATCAAACATACCTAGATCCATACTATTGAAACAATTTTTTTTAGTTATCTTACTTCTTACAGAGCACAAAGATTTCCAGATCTAGAACTTTCTGCTATTCTTACCTTTATCAGAGCACAAAGCTTGCAGATCTTACCTCTTTTAATCAAAAGTTCTCACTTTTACCTTTCTTAGAGCACAAAGCTTTTAGATATTCCCTCTTTTCTTTAGATCAGACTTCTTTTCTTTAGCACAGAGCTTGTCAAACTAATTAGAGTACTTCACACTAGAGAGACAGGTCTACTCACAGAGCTTTCAAAATTTTAGGATGAATCTTTGCACAAAACTTCTTCCTTCTTAGTTCCCAGCAATCACAGTTTCAGGTCCCAACAATGGAACCATTTGTTGGCACAGGGGTAGACCCAGGGTTCAACGCTACAACAACGCACCAACAAAACCCTAACTACCGACCCTTTCGGCAACACTTGCAAAGTAGATGAAGTCTCACCCGAGGTAGAGGCAGGGGTGGTTGCAGGACTTAGGCGTTTGCAACCTTAGCTGGGACATAGATATGTGATTATGATACTTGATAGAGCACTTAGCACACCGTTAGTTCATCATTTTTTAACCAATATCTACTCCACAGGGAAACCAAAGCATCACATCATTCACCCTGATCTAATGTATTTAAGCACTCAACATATATAAATGGACAAGATCTAGCAGATTCATGCACTAAGCACATTCACTTATATCAGATCTAACATCCAGATTCATCATAAGCACAAAGCATAAATAGATCTATGTATCTATATCAAGCACTTAGCAAATAACACATAAATACATCAGAACATCGCCTAGAGAAGAATAACACAATATTTATGTGGTTCACCCCCTCCCTGGGGCTATGTCCACCAATTCTTCTTCTTTATTAGCTTCTTTAATGAGTTACATGCATAGAGCCTCAAAAACCTTACTCCACATAAGACATAAGATATGTGCATCTCGCTAGATCCTTCTTCCTTGTGCTACGACACAAAGCCTTCCACAGTCTATCACAATCACTTGCACTTAGCTCTGCAAGTCTCTCATAGTATGCACAGAGCACTTACAAGTCACTCTTGCACTCAACACTTAGCTTATTGACCTTTCATCACATAGATGCATATGTTTCTTATATTTCCTAGACATCTATTTATACTTTACAAAATAGGCCTAAACATGGGTAAACCCATGGGCCGACATCCCATACCCATTACATATTCCCAAATCCCAAAAAGGACCCAAAAAGGGGCTGAGATCCCGCGATCTCCACTTCGTCTTGCGCTCTGTCTTCGACAGGCTGTCGAAGTCCCAAAATAGGTCAACATGACCAAGAATCTCCCAAAACTTGGTCAAGGGCCAACAAGTCTTATTACTATTAATCTCGATCTGACCTCTGTTCAATATGTATACTGCTGTGCTTATAGCTTCCCTCCAATATCCATTGAGCATAGTCCTTGCAACCTCTTGAACTATTCTATTCCTTCTCTCAACAATCCCATTTTGCCGAGGTGTTCTGAAAGCAAAGAATTGTCTTTTTATTCCATGGGTTTCACATAAGAGATCAAACTCTTTTGAGGTGAACTCACCACCATTGTCTGATCTAAGAGATTTTACTTTTGTCTCTTTTTCATTTTCAAGAAGGGTCTTAAAAGATTTGAATTTGTTAAGTGCTTCTGATTTTTCCTTGAGAAAACATACCCAACCCATTCTAGTAAAATCATCAATGAACAACATAAAGTAGGACTCTCCTTGCAAACTCTTGGTCCTTGTAGGTCCACAGAGGTCGGTGTGAACAAGATCTAAAGGTTTTGAGGTTGAGTATTCTTTTTTTTTGAACCTTATTCTAGTTGCTTCCCTAGTTGACAGTGTCTACACATAGAATTTGAGGGATTTATGATCTTTGGCAAGTTTCTTACTGCCCCAAGATTGCTGACTTTCACTAGATTATCAAAGTTAATGTGCCCCGGCCTTCTATTCCATAGCCAACTTTCATCTACTAAATTTATATGACACTTCTCATTCAATTTGGTATTTAGTATATATACATATACATTTTCGGGAGTTCTAGGAGTAGTACCAACCAATTTTCCTGAGTCCTCTCTCCTAATCTCACATTTCTGGGAATTAAATATGCAAAAGTGCCCCTAATCATAGGTTTGGCTAACACTCAATAGTCTAGGTTTCAGTTTTTCAACAAGCAACACATTCTTGGCTTTGTCTTTTCCCAAACTCATAGTGCCTTTCCCAAGTATGTTACCTGAAGCATTGTCACCAAATGTAACTTTACCCTTTTGTTTCTTTTAGTTCAAAAACTCATCCTTGTTTCCTGTCATATGTTTTGAGCACCCACTGTCAACATACCATATATTTTCTTTATCTTGGGCTTTTAAGGAAATAAGACATTCCTCCTTTAATGTTTTTTCTTTCCAAAGCTTCTTTTGCTCTCTAATGAACTTTGGTTGTTCTGAGACTTCCGTTAATATGCAACTATTGGCCTTATGTCCATAGTTATGACATATGAAGAATTCTAGGTCCCCTTCTTGTAGAGGTGCAAAGGAGTTATAGTTTATTCTTTTAACTTGATTTAATGTTTGGTTATGTTTAAGGTTATAGTTCTTAACCCTCAAATTTTTCCTTCTATATGCTCTACAATTCATAGCTTTGTGTCCGAAATTAGAGCATGCAAAGCAATAACCAAAGAAAATGTGAGGATAATTGTTTTGATAAATCTTATTTGGTGTTGTCTTATATTCCTTCTTGATGGGTGGAAGTAGTACTCTGGAGTTTTGATCATTACTTGTCTTCTCTTCATCTTTCTTATTGAATGTACTGAGGAGAGAAACAACATAAGATTTTGAGTTAACTTGAATGTACTGAGGAGAATAACCTATTCCATTTTTATTATTTGAATCCCTTTGTGTGGTAATAATCTTATCTAATATTTTAGAGATATTTTCATATCTTGTTTGAATGAGTTTTGCATCAAGTTCTTTTCTTAGGTGAACTGTTTCTGCCTCCATTCTTTCACAAGTTATTTGTTTTTCTTTAAGAGACTTTTCCAGAATTTCTTCCATCCTATTTTCTTCTAGGATTTGGTTTTTCAGGTTGCTCATGAGTTTCTCCATCTCTTTTTCTTTATGTTCATGTTTTTCTTTTTGTTCAACTACAAAACTTTTCAACTGTCTATATCTAGTTTTGTATCTTCTTAATTCATCCAAGGCACTGAGAAGTTCTCCTTCCATATTAACCTCTGCTTCAACTTCTGACTCTTCCTCATGCTCAATTTATTCTATCTCATTAGGCTCTTCAATACCTAGAAAACAGACTTCATCATCATCACTGTCACTAGACTCTGATGAACTATTGTTTTCTTCCTTTGAGTAAAAATTCTATTTCCCTTTGTAAAATTTTTTCTTGTAGTTGGGTTTTTCCTTCTTCTTGTATTGTTTATTTTTTTCCTCTTCATCTTCAGGGTCCTCCTTGGGATAGGGACACTTGGAAGCAAAATGGACAACCTTGCCACAATTAAAACATTTGAAAGGCAACTTGCCTTTGTACTTCCCTGATCCTTTATGAATTTTTTTAATAAAATTGGTTTCTTCTACATCAGATTCTTCATGATGACTGGATTGTGATTTTTGCTTCTGATTTTTTGTTTTCTTGAGCACCTTGAAGGCTGCCTCTCCTTGTGGTAGGTTCTCATGACCTAATATTAACTCATAGGCTGTGAGGATTCCATACAATTCATCCATGGTGAGTTTATCTAGATTTTCTCGATCTTCAAGAGTGGACACTTTAGGATTGTATAGAATAGGTAGTGTTCTTAGTATTTTTTCAACTATCTCATTGTCTGAGACTTATACTCCCAAACCTATGATTTCATTAACAATATTATCAACTCTTTTGAAGTACTCTGAGATATTTTCTTCATCCTTCATTTTTAGACCTTCATATTGTACTTTGAGAGTCTGGAGTTTGGCCCTCTTTACCTTGGAATCTCCTGCATATATAGTTTCCAATTTATCCTAGAGATGTTTTGCATTATTATAGTTTAGTACTTTAGCAAGGATTTTCTTACTCAGTACAACTTTTAGTGTGTTTAAATACTTTGCATGTTCCCAAAATGATTTATTGTCTTCTGCTTCTATGGGAGTGGCTTTTGGAACATTGTATCCCTTTTCAACTAATGTCCATACTTCCAGTCCAATGTACATAATATAGCTTTTCATTCTAACACTCCAAAAGACATAGTCTTCACCATCAAATATGGAGATTTTTGATGACATCTTCAACTGCTGATCCATTTTGATGCATATTTCTCTTCAAGTGATTTAAACCTTTTGTGAAGAGACCTTCTCTGATACCAATTGAAGGATCAAATCCTGTCACTGAGAGGGGGGGTGGGTTGAATCAGTGACAATAATTTTATCAAATTTATTTTGTTAATGCAAACAAAATTTTAACACAATATTTTATCGTGGAACCCAATTGGGAAAACCACAAACACTTTTCTATTAACTGCAAAATTTTGTTTTACATGTTACATAGAAGAAATATGTTCTTCCTTTTAGGTCAACACCATCTGATCAGGATGCACCCACACCCTTGTTCACCAGAACCAAATGGTAGGAGGCTTCAACCCCTTGTTTAGTCAACTACAATTGACAAGGAATCACCAACTCCCCTGCAGGCACCAACCTTCCCTTGCACCACCCAACCACCCTTATTTTCTGAATCTAGAAAATTTTTCTATCATGTATTCATTGCATCTCTCTCTGATTTTGTGATTTAATATATCTTTTGATTCAGAATGCAGAGACACTTTCTTCTCACCAGTCTTCCTCGTTTATATAATCTTCAAAACAGTGTGAGTTATAATGCATTGTTTCCTTTCGTTTGGACCATCACACCTCTTCCTTTAACTTAATCATAATATCCATTATTTATTCAAACCTTACCGTGAAGGATTTTCACAAATTGATCATAGATATAGATCAATTTCATATTTTAACTTGATCCCAAATATCTGCAATTATTGCAGAAATCGAGTTCTGCAGAGGCGCTTCCTTCAAACCATTTTCATATGACCGAAAATACAAAACCACAGGCTTATCAAATTAAGCAATGTATTATATTTTGCCTTCATTTATCTTATTCCATATGACCATAGGTGGTGACCAGGTACTAGGCCAAGCGAGTGCTTGATCACTTATCAAAATCAATGGTCACGTTTTAATCTCCCGATGAGATGGACGACTGTCGATACTTCGAGACTTCGTCCTTCACAACTTCCAGCCTTTTTACAAATCTCCTGATAAGATGGAAAACTTTCATCACTTTGTATATTCCACTTATCCTATCCTTCCACTGTATTTGATCAATGGTCGAGAACGCTCCCGAAGTGTCCTTCAGATCAAACAACTCATGTCCACTTTGGGACTTCGAGACTTAGGTTATTTGCTGGTGGTGAAACTCCCGAAGTAAAACTCCTGTAGTGACGTAACTTGCTGACGTGGTTCGGGCCAAGTGGCTTCCACGTGTCACTCAGATTCGTGATTTACAAGTACTTGAAATGTCGATTTCATCTTGACACTTGTCATCATATGATTATTCCATGAGTGCTTGTTAACGTCATTGTTGATGACATGGGCTCTCAATATGAGTGCTATGTTTCTTAACCTCATGAATTCAAAACTTCGGCCTTCGAGTTATTTTACATGTTCTCAAATCCATTTCGCCTAAGTGGTCAGTGCCGAAGTTGACCATCATCCTAATCCGACGGTCATCATGTATTGTCCAGATCTAATGGTCCTTATTCATTTCATCCTTCGGGACTTCGGGTAATTTGATTTCTCCACTTCTCAATTATTTCGAAGTGAGATTCCCCGAAGTGTAACCTCCTCACAACTTTTAACCCGAAATGAATGTTTGTTCGTTGATCATTATCTTAGATTGACGACTCGATCTATCTGCGATGCTGCTTTTCCTTAGTTTAAATCCAATGACTCTTCTTGTTTTCTTATTCTATCCTTCCACTTAAATTGATCCAATAGTCGATGTGGATTGCAGAATCGTAACTTGTGTGTGGTTTAATTTGTCACCCAAACTCCGCAATTGAAGTTATGCAATTGTTGGTGGGTCAACCACAGTTGTTGATCTTTGAATCGATGAGATCTGACGATCTAGAATAATTATGGGATTGCAAATAATGTATAGTTTAATTCTCCCTTCGTGCTCCGCAATCAATCCTTGCTGTTGATCTGGCACTTGCATATCCAACGGTCCTGATTTGATCTCATCATTGACTAGTCCTCCAATGATCCTTAAGCCCACGGTCACTCATATGACCGATGCACAATGTATATATAAAAAGTATATTTTCCAATGAATGGTCGAGATCCTTTGTCATCAGATCAACAATTATTGTCACTTTGACCAAAAGGTAGGGGGCCTGACAGGTCGTCCCAGGCTCCAGGATGGTGAGCTTCTTGAGGAGTCCAAGCACCTAGATCCCCCACCATACCCTTGCACTACTCGTCAATAAGCTATGGAGAGTGTTGTGTATATAAACCTACATAATCTTTTTCTCACTTCCAATGTTGGATAAATCCCGTTACATGAGACGATCAACACCATCAATTTCTTGATTGGACGGCTGCAGAGGCTTCTCACCTTTTCCTGTGCATCAATCAACTTCTAAGTCTTTCCATTGATCCCGATGACATTTCTACAATTCACTCTTCCTTCTGAGCTTTGATTAATGTCCTTTCTTAGAGAATCATTCTTTTCATACTTTCAATGCGCTTTTCCTTCTGAGCTTTGACCTATGCATATTGTCTGACATTTTCTGCTAACTGTTATACTGCATATATTTATTTGTCATGAACTCTGCATACTGTTATACTGTTTGACATCAATTAAAAAACATTAATGACACTATGTCCAACATTTCCTACAACTCCAGGATACAATAGCCAATCCCATACTCATTAAATAACCTGAAGTAGAAGCCCTGTCATCGATATCTCTAGCAAAATCTACGTCTTAGTAGCCAACAAGTCTAAATTTTTTATCCTTTTTATATTCAAGTCCATAATATTTTGTTCCTTGAAGATATCTAAGTACCTTTTTAGCTGCATTCCAATGACTCTCTCTCATTTCTTTCATATACTTGGAAAGGACGCTGACTGCAAAATATAAGTCTAGACGAGTGTTTGTCAGATAGATTAAACTTACAATTAACTGTCTATACCTGGTACTGCTGACAAGTACCCCCCCTTCAAACTTAGAAAGTTTGAGGTTCTACTCCATGAGGGTAATAGTTAGTTTACAATCCTCCATTCCAATCTTCTTTAATATTTCCAAAACATACTTAGTTTGTGAAATAAAAATACTTCTTTCTTGCTGCAATACTTCAACTCCTAGATAGTAATGGAGGAAACCGAAATCTGTCATTTCAAAACTTGTTAGAAGTTATTTTTTTACCTGAGAGATATGGTCATTGTTATTACTTGTTATGATAAAATCATCTACATACATTACCAAATTGATCAAATTGTTTCCTTGAACTCGGACATACAAAGTGTTGTCTGACTCACTTCGAAGAAAATCGACTTTCTCTAGGTAGGCATCCATTTAGCGTACCAAGCTCTAGGTGATTGTTTCAACCCACAAAATGCCTTAATCAATTTACAAACTTTATTTTCTTGTCCTGAAATTTCAAAACTGAGGGGTTGGAGCATAAATACATCTTCCTGTAGATCTCCATTTAGAAAGGAACTTTTCACGTTCATTTGGTGCACTTTCCATCCATTTTGTGCAACCAAAGACAATACAACCCTAATAGTGTTCCACTTGGCTGTTGGGGAAAATGTTTCTTCGTAATCAATACCTTCTTTATGATCAAATCCCTTGCAACCAATCTTTCCTTGTACTTATCATTTTCTCCATTTTCCTTATATTTTATCCTATAAACCCACTTACAACCAATGGGTTTAACATCCTTTGGACACTATACAATTTTCCAAGTCTAGTTTTTAATTACTGCATAATATTCACTTTGCATTTCCTTCCTCCATTCATCATTCATCCACCTCTGTAAAAGTAGATGGCTCGATAGAAGTAAGAGAATAATTAAGATAACCTAAGTTCTACTGACTCTTTGTGGACATCAAACATGCAACTTGGACATCAGACAGACAGGTGGAAAGTGAAGAATCAACAAGTTCTTCACAAGTTAACTTGGATGATTCAACTCAAGTTAATATTGATAATGGTTCTTTGAATGGTAAATTATCACCATCTGTAGTTGCACACAAGACTCCAAAGTGGGCAACTCAAGTACTTAAGGAATCAACATAACTTAGGTAAAATGGGCAACTCGAGTACATAAAATAGGTAACTCCTTTACTGAGTTGAATTTGAGAACTCCATCTTCAATAACAATTTGATACCCTAATTAGCAGATCAGAATCAAAGACAACAAAGTTTCGTTAAAAGAGGGAACATTCCAAACATTTGAGATGATACTTTCTCCAACTCCTGGTAAAATCACTTTAACTGAACCTTTTCCCTATGTTATACGATTAGTGTCTTCTTCTAGAAATACTAAATTCAAATTGCAATCTTGACAAGTCTAGAACAAATATTTTCTATAAGTCATATGTTGAGTTGCGCCAATATCCATAATGTCAAAAGTGTCCTCAGACAAACCATTTTATTAATTAAGGAAAAAATATGACATAACAGGAATGTGAGGGCTACGAGCCAAAATCCACCTCACGTATGATAGCTAATGGGTTTAAATACCTAATAGAATATAACCAAGAAAGACTGTTAATAACAACTAACTACAACTAACCAAAAACTAACATGGACACCTCACATGAGCGTGAAGGTATCCTTTACATTAATGTTTTATTAAATAAAACATTTAGCTATTTTGGATCACATTTCCTAACAACTTCTACAAAAACAGGTTTATTCCAAAGGAATGATTGAGGCACAAACTTCAGATAATTAGAGGAAAAAAATATTCTAACTTCTCCAAACCTACACCTGCTGTTGATGAGATATTTCCCCCGTGATTTTGGTTTGAAATCACAATAGATCAAGACTGTATAGAGAAGATAGAGATCTTCCCTCTAGGACACACACACAAAACTGAGATAATAACTACTTTACTAGGATAAGGTAGGAAAGGAAAAAGGGAGAAAGAGTGCACCTTGAGTCTCCCTTTTGAGGTTGATCCCAATCCTTTCTCTCGATAAGCTCTTGATCCTTTGTTGGATCCAACCTGCAAAATGGACACAATACAAGGGATGCTACGAAGGCAGTTACATGATCAAAGAGTATGAATGTCATATATCATATTCAAAGTAAACTTAACAAGAAAAAACATACAATGAATACAATATAGGAGGGAAACCAAACTCTTCTATTAACACCAAATCAGAAAGGTAAGTTACAACCTTGTCTCGCCTTTGGAACTGCCTTGAATCCAACTATCCGGGTTCCTCCAATAATCCCTCAAGCATTGATTCAACCATTATACTCTTCCTTGGATGACCAAATAGGGATTAGGATACACCCTATAGCCATACAGATAGGAAAAAGGTGATGGAAAATGAGTTTCCAGATAAAAAGGGGGTGTTTCTCAAAGGATTATAGAAAAGGGAGGCTTGCTAGATACTGGCAACATAACCTTGCACCAAGGGACTTGACCACTCCTTATCCCTCAATGGTGCTTTTATATATTCCCTAAGAGAAGGGGTTGGATTCCATTGTGTACGAGCATGGGGATGTGGGGGAATGAGCCCAACCAAAAAAACCACCCGAAAACACATAATTATTTTATTTTTTATGATTTTTGAGGGCATCCATGGGTTGCAAGATGGAAATTCGTGGATGTCAGCATGTTGCACTAGGGAAAACCATGGATATGCTCGTAAGGCCTGTTTTTTAAATGATTTTGGAGAGGCAATTTGGGAAAATGTTTAGTAAGATTTGGGAAAGGGTTAGGCCATGGCACAAATGCATAGGTGTGTCATTTTGGCTACAATAAATTCCCGCTAATGTGTGAGGTCAGAAGGGAAAAATGATGGCCAAAATACATTATAGACTATGAGAGGAGAGGATGCATTGAAGTACCCGTGAAGGTTCCCAAACAACTGATTCAAGAACAATAACCATAAAAAAAGATAAAACAAGAGTTTTGCTTGCCAAGTCGGGCATACCCATGCTTAGGAGTGATATAAGAATGGCCACCAAAGACACTATAGATCCATGGTACATATGAAAGTATGACTAATTTCCATGGCCATGAAAAATGCACCGTGGATCCATGTGATAAATATGAAGTAGCAAGCATGGCCACAAAGAACACATAGTGGATCCATGTCAAAGTAGATCATAACCACAAATAGATACATAGTGGAGCTATGTCTTAATATTGAGAATAAAGGATATCTGGAACCAAGAGAATGAACAAGCTGATCCTCTACAAGTACCAATGTCTATGAGGTGGCACCATATGAGTCAGGATTGAGCACAAAATATATGGTGCTTATACTTCACTCAAAGTATTCACAACGATCCGTCATGGTACAAGTCTACACTATGTGAATAGATGAGTCACGATCGAACATAGTAAGACATTTTTTGATTACCAATGATTGATGTGTATCGTTAAAAAATGTGAGACAACCCACCGATGATGATAATGGGCATCAAGGTACCATGGTACAATCTAACAGGTGTGAATAAATGAGCTAGCGTCAAACACCTAGTAGAATCTATCGAGCATGGGACATTGATGTATTCCCACTGTCAATAGCAAGGGAACCTGCCACTAATGACTGCAAGCCCCAAGGTACCAAACATAACTCCAGATCCCTCTCCCAGAGTAAGATGTGTTGGAGTCGATGGGAAGAGATCTGCTGGAAGGAAGGCATTAAGGCATCCTCCATCAACCAGTGTGAGGGGTGGCAGAAGGCAAAACATTTGGAAGAAATCAGATGAAGAGACTGATACTTGTGATGATGAGACTGACTTGGGAAGGACGACTTGCAAGGTCAGAGACTAACTGTAGAATGCTCGACTCCAGTTGAAACTTTCCCTTGAACATAAGAATGACACATTATGTGACTCAATAGCATAACTATAAATTGGGATACCTTTGTGACACAGGAGGCATCAACAAACACTCCATATGGTTGGAAGTATAACCAACTGGGGGAGATAAAACTAAAAAATGAGAAAAGAGTCTCCTAAATCCATACTAAACCCAAAATGATGATATCGTGACTCAAAATTGTGCTTTTATCTCTTCCCCAAGAGGTTGAGGGAGTTGGATTCCGTTGTGTACGGGCATGGGGACGTTGGGGAATAAGTCCAACTGAAAAACCCACCCAAAAACACATAATTATTTTATTTTTTATGATTTTTGAGGGCATCAACGGGTTGCAAGATGGAAAGTTGCAAATGTCTGCATGTTGTACTAGGGAAAACCGTGGATATGCTCATAAGGCATGTTTTTTAAATGATTTTGGAGAGGCAATTTGGGAAAATGTCTGGCAAGCTTTGGGAAAGGATTAGGCCATGGAACAAATGCACATGTGTGGAATTTTGTGCTATAACACCTGCAAATCCATATTTAAAAGAAAAAACCAATACTTAACCTGCAATTGCATACATCATCCTTACCAACAATGTCTTTGAATTGCAACCCAATTTTCAGTAAGAATGGTCCGTTTCTAAAATTGAATAAATATAATATTCGAGGAAGATTGCATTAATTGGTACATTTTAAGAAAAACACTATATTATATTAAGACAAAGTGTTTTAGAATAAATTCCAATTTACTGAATTTGATTTACCATGGACAAATTGCCAACCAGAAAGTTGTGGCGAAGTAGCGACTGAAAACTACAAGTTTTTAAATTATTTGCCTGAAAGATGTGGCCCTCATAGACAATATGATGAGTGAACAACAAAGTGTATGGTATATAGATGGAAATTAGGTGAAATGTCCATATATGAAGGAATACAAATTTCAGTACTTGGGTAAGTAATAGACAGCCGTCTACTCAATAATTTGCAGATAAAATAAATCACGTTTAGAAAAAATCTAACTTCTTCTATTCCGGAAATGAAGAAATCAGTTGCTTTGCAAGTGACATCATTCACTTGTAAAGAGATTTCAACCTCCTGTTTGCTTCTACTATTTTTTCTCTATGACCAAAATCACTTACCCTTATGAACCCTTGACCTCCAGGTCCAAATCCACTGCCCGGAGTTGATACCATATGTCTAGTCTTAAATGAAATAAAGACCAATAGATCCAATCATAGCATCCATCATTTGCAATAATAAATATCATTCTAAGACAAATGAGTTATCAAAGATTAAGAACTTATCGTTGAGGGATCATACATTGAGATATCATGTATTTGCAATGATAAACCAACGAAAAACCATGTATACTGCTATTATAAACGAATATAAAGGACAACAAATTTATCATTTAAAAATGGTCATCAATGTATCGTAAACTCTCATCACCTCCACACAAGTAAGTTAAACTATATTATCCAATGGACTATGTGTGGCATGCATCTTAAAGTGGATGCTTAGGAAATAAAATTTATATTTCAATATTATAACCAATTCAACAAAACTCTACTTGTAACATATATGTAGAGAGAGAGTGTGTCTCATCAACGGGTTGTTGCAATCTAGTACATAATGTAATATTACTTTTTTCAAGTTTTCAATGATAAATTTATATATTATAAATGGCGTTGGCTAGCTTTTCTACGAAATGGCCTTTTTCTCCGGAATCCGGCAATATAAATTTACACTAATCATTATTTTTTGTTGTTCAAAATCCATTTCTGAATGCAGAAATGAATTCAACATGCTGAAAAACTCCCATGGCACTCAGATTCTACATAAATAATCACTTAAATATACAAGTCCAACAATTTCTTGCTGGATTTCAAAAAAATATCCCTGGAAAAATTCTTCATTTCGTAGAATCTTTAGCCTACGACATTATAAAGTAATCAAGTTCCAATACAAATTTAAATGAATAATATCAAATGAAATTATAATATTATAACACCTATAGTTTCACAATAATATTGTATTCATAGATAGAGAGAATATCATCCATGCTTTATTGTATTTTAACACACAAAGTATATTACTTTCATATAGCATTCAACGATACAATAATATGTTATGAAGTAATTTTGTTTCAAGAGAAATTCAAACGAATACTAGTAAACGAGTTTATGTTTTTAAAGGTTGGGGTATTTCCATTTTACTTGTTTAAGGGTTGACATAAATTGGATGACCGAAATCTAGGGTTTCAAATTAATGTAGGATTTGCTGGTAGCAACTCCCTGCAATATGATATAATGCATTTTATACAAACATTATGACACTTCAAGGATGTAGAGTCTTTCCATTGGGTAATAGCCTCCTATTTATTTTCATGTCAATATAATAGTCTATCCCATATATGTGTGAAGAGAGGATAGTTTCAATAAACATCAAACGATCATGTTTCACAAACATTCTGAGAAGACTTTGAATGTATTTATAATTTCTTCACAAGTGTGCTATTTCCAGGACATTGCAAGCTTATGCCCATAGCAAGCTTGTTCCCATAGGTTTTGATTTTCCACTGGGGGGAATGATAGGATTCCCTAGCAAGCTTGTGCCCATAGGTTTTGAGTAGCCACTGGGGGATTTCTGAAAATTCATCGTCCGCTCCCGTCATACTTATCACTTTCCATCTTACATCCCACTCATCCACCCCATTACATTGGTCTGGGCATTGGGTTGGCCAATTATTTAAGGGTTGCACCTTGCCTTGTGGGAAGAAGGGGCTAAAGGCCCAGAAGGTAAAAACATCCGGAAGAAGATAAAAGCCTAAAAATTAAAACCTCGAGATGCTTCGCCCAGGGATCGCCGAGAAAGTAGTAAAAGGCTTCTCAGCAAGAAACAAGAGGGACCCATAAAAATAATAAAACAAGACCTAGTCAGAGGATAGGGGGTCTCATCATGTGCCAACCTATTAGGTCTATGGGCACCTAGTGGTATGATACTACTAGTAGCTAGTTACCACGACATGGTAGTGGCTCTTGGTTGCATGGCCAAGAGAAAGGGGGTCTCATCACGAGCCAAACTTTACATCTCCGTGAAAGTGATTGTGGGTAATATTTCCACCACCAGTCACCATGCCAGGGCAGTTTCCCCTGATTAGATTCTTGAATAAAAAGAAATAAAGAAAAAAGAATAAAAGGCATGAATGGGATTGGAAACATTTGCATCTAGGACATGTGCAACTTGCCTTCTATAAGGGCACCCAAAGGTAACCCATGCATTTCCTTGCTTTCACTACACCCCTTTTCAGGACATCCCTTATCCACCTCACCCATTTACATGACTTGGATTTAATCTTTTCTGGAAACATCCCTTTTCCAGTGGACACTATCCCAATAGGACACCCTGTCACTTCCTCCAAACTTGCATTGCATATTTGTATAATGTCTTTGAGCACTTGCTGGGGTAAAAGGGGTTTTATGCACATGCTTAATAATATTGATGATTAGATGTGATTGACATTGCTATGATATGTATGACTTATGATCCCATGGAGGGCATATCTATTGATGTACATGATCATACCCAATGTAAAGGTACCACATTGGACAGGTACACATGGGGATATGATTAGTTCATACCTCCATGGGGCTGAAGAGCCCACCAGATGGATGCTGAGACCCCAACAGGGGGCAGAGATAGGACATAGGGGTTTGCATCGGAGAAGAGGAGGACTTTCCACAAAGGCACCCTGACAGAGACTTACCTAGGGGGGATTGTTCCCTCTTCATTGGAATGTTGTCCTTGGAAGGCCTAGGACATCACCCAAGAGGCTCATGACATCATCTAGCTTTATGGACGTTTTGGGGATAGTCATGGCAGTTTGGCACGTGGGGCAGGTTGGAGAAGCCCAAGGAGGGCTAACGTTTTTCTCCAGGAGGCTACATATTCCCTAGAAAGGGCTAACATCACCCTAGAAGGGGTATGATGACTTTATCTTGCTTGATTAGGTTTTAATTTATGACATTTTAATGTAAAACAATATTATTGTGTATTTTGGCCTTGTCGACCTTTTGATGACCTAAATTTTAATTAAGGTCATTGGTATGGTATATATTGAAGGTTTTCACTCTCATATTTTCATCATCTTTCACTCACACATTAGTGAGGTCTGAAATTTGCGCCCTCTTCTAAGGTTTTTGGCTGAAATTTTGAGGCACACTTATTGAAGGAGACTTTTTCTTGGCATTTTTGGCATTTCTCTTTGTGGAAGGTTTACAACTAGGGTTTTTCTACATGATTTCTTGGTTTATGTAAGTGAATTTCTGCAACACTTCTTAATTGAATGGTTATATTATTGTTCACTTGCATTTGTTATTATAATTTGCTGAATTAAACCCTAGGTGACAAGCATATGCTAAGGTGCTTGTCTCATGTCCCTACTAAGATTAAGAGCTAGTTGATTTTCTGAAGTAAGATAGATCCTTGCCATGTCAACACTCTATCCATATTCTTCTAGCCTAGCCATTTTTCATCTTGTATTTGAGATAAAGAAGGAGAAAACACACTAAGGCCTAGGGTTTATACACCTTAGTGAGTCGTTTTCCCTAGGGTTTGATTGATGAAGCCTTGCTATAACAACACTTTATCATTAAACCCTCTTGTCCTTAGCCATTTCATTTATTAATCAAGATAGTTGATTTTTATCCTGCCATTGAGATAAAGAAGGAGGAGAGAGCATTAAGGCCTAGGGTTTCTACACCTTAGTGAGCCTTTCTCCCCTAGGGTTTCATTGTTGAGGCCTTGCTTTAGCAACACCTCAACATTTAACCCTCTTGTATTTGCCCATATCATTATCATTGTGGCCCTTCAACTTTTGCAGCCATTTGAATCCATTTACCCTAATAACACACCGATCTAAGACCTCTTGTGTTGAGCACCTTGATCACACACACATCCAAACTTTGAAAAACCTTTAACTCTTACTTACCCTAGATTTTAGACTAACAATTACTAATTCTATTGCTTCCATAATCCACTTGTGTTATACTTATACATTGCAACATTTATTTGTCTTTAAAGAAATTGAATGATTGGCTAAAGTGTTGCTTCTAGCATTAATATTTTTACATTGATTTCCATTGATAATTGTGAAGTGCCTTTACCCTTTATGGTGAAGTGATATATCATAATCATTGCTAGTTTACATCATTGATTTTATTCATCTATATCGTTGTCAATTGATTTATATCAGAAGTACATAATTATATGAAGTACCAACAAAGCAAGTGATCTTGCATATGCATAGTTTCTTTGTCTCGGGCAGATACACTTCTTGGTTACTATATCCGGTTATCTTTTATCTTTATTGGCTATTAAGCCAAATTTTCTGAATGGTGGTGACTTTTGAGGGGGAATAATATTACTTAGACATAATCCTTTTCCTTCTCAAAATCCCAGTTCACCGAGGATGTCTCCCCTGGGCTTTACCTCCCTAAACAAAAAGAGTTATCCCATTGAGGTGACAGTGGTGGGATAGTCTCAGTTATGCCAGTTTACCCTTCTTCATCCATCTTTTACCCTAACTACAAGCTGCACGATAAAATTTGGGTGCTATTGTTGGGGACACTGAGTCAATTCTCCTTAAGACGACACTTTTCGGTAAGCCTTGACTCAAGAGTCTTTATCTTACAAGATTACCTGACGAATCCACTTAGGGTGTTTTCCCTTTTCCTTTGATAGTTTCAAGAAAATTATCTGGCGACTCCACAAACCAAAAAGAGGTACAATAATCCTCCTCAATCCTTCAAAAGAAAGCCTCCCTGAAAATCTCCTGTAGAAAAATCAATTTTCAGAGGAAGTCTTCCTTTAAAGACAATGTCTAGCACAAAATCTTAGACCAATGCATCAAACCCAACCAATAACCAAAGACAATGGTCATCTACTCTTTTCAAACCGCTAGACATGTCAGCCATACCAAGCTACCCTAGGAAAAGTCCACCCAAGTATGAGAAGTGGTTGCCTAATTTTACCGGTACTGATGCAATCAACGTCGAAGAGCATATGAGCAATTTTTGGGCATTTTTTCAGCTTCACCCGTTAGTGATGATGCTGAAGACCTAGTCATGAAATTGTTCTCTACTACCCTCCTTGATGCTTCAAGATGTTGGTACCATAGTCTTCCTGATGGCGGTATTAAAACCATGGACAAACTAGAAGAGGCCTTTCTCAAGAGATGGAGTATCAAGGAAGACCCCAAAATTCTATTAACTAGGCTAAATTCCATTTGGAAGCATGAAAATGAGACCATATGAGAGTTACATACTAGGTTTGAAACTCTGTTGCAAAAGATCCCTGTAATCCATCATCCAACCGATAATTACCTTGTCTATATCTATACCAAATCTTTCACTGGTCAACTAGGGTATCTCCTTAGAGACAAAAACCCCCAAACAATCCAAGAAGCTCAAGAATTGGCTACCAAGATTGAAGGCAACCTCCATTTGTATAAGATTGAGACTTTCACAAATCCAAGGGGAAAAATGAACACTAAACCCAAGATAGTCCACAAAACCGAGCCTACTTCAGACCTTTGTGCCAATATGGCAAAATTACAAGAAACCATGGATTTCATGCTAAAAAATCAAGAGATAATGATGAGTAGAATTGTCAAATTGGAAAGAGCCCAGAGCCAAGCACCTAGGGTCCCATACAAAGGTCAATTCCAAAAGGGGAACCAATTCTATAATCCAAAGAATGATCAAGAGGTTCCAAACACTTTAGCTCTTGCAAATGTCATGTATGAAAATCATTGGTGTTTGCAGTGTAGTGAAGCACATTGGGAACATGAGTTTCCTTACAACAATGATGGTCGTGAATAAGTGAACAATATGGGCCATGTCATGGAAGGCCCCCAAATAAATATCACTATTGAAGAATATTGGGAGGGCATAAAAGAAGCAGCCAAGCTGGCTAGAATGGCAGTAATAAACAACCTCGACCAAGAATCAAAAGAGAAGTTGAAGAAACAAGAGTTCTAGGTGTATAGATGAAAGAAGCTGAACCAACCCATCTCTACCATTCCTATTGTAGCTCAAATGAAACCTCAACCCTCAAACGTTATCCTCCCTAAAACTTCCAAAAACAAGAGGGTGGACTTAAACTTTGACTTTGAAGGGGCACTATCTAAGATGCATGTAACCATCCCTCTGAGAGAAGTCATTAAGGTACCATCTGTTAAAGAATGATTTGAAAACTTATTCAAAGGATAAGATGGACACATGGAACCTCCTATTATGTTGCAATCTGATCACTTTAGGGTCTAGTATGACAAACATCCCCCCTTCTTTATGACCTTGATAATGAATAAAAAGAGTCTTAAGAACTGCATGATGGATTCAAGGGTTGGTGCTAATATGATGTCGCTCAAGGTCATGCAACAAATAGGTTTAAAGGTCACATGACCTTACATGAACGTTTGTGGCTTTGAATCTAAAGCCACACCCACACATGGGGTAATTGAGAATGTTGAAGTTTTCCTTAAAGAATACTCCGAGAAAGTGATCCACATGGAGATAGTGGTAGTAGACGTCCTAGATATGTGGGGGATGTTGTTTTCTAGAAAGTTTTCCTCAAAAATAGGAGGTACTCTTGATATGGACCTCACTTATGTGAATATAAATTTGAAATATGGAACTACAGGTCGTCTCCCGAATGTACCTGTGACTACAACCCATGTGCAAGAAGCTAGTGATCCCATCAAAGATGAAAAAGCACATGAGAAAATCATGGAAAGTCTTCTTGAGGTTTCTCTGAATGATATGCCTTTTGCAACGGAGGAAGGCTTCGATCAGATTCAATGGCCCAAGAAAGAGGAATATCATCAACTCCTAGACAAATATAAAGAAAAGGAAATTGGGACCATGAAGTTGCTAAAAATAGGAGAAAGTGACATCTTGATTCGACCTTCCCAACATGAAGTCTTTACTACAAAATCCCACCCTACTCCCTCTGCACAATACACCAAGGTTGTTCAAGGAACAACCAAATACAAGATCAGAGAGTACAAGGAAGGGGATGAAGTCTGGATGTGGGATACCAAGAAAGGAGAGCCAACTAATGTCAAAGGAAGTACTCAATCTTGGCTCGGGCCTTTCAAAGTTGGAATAAAATTAGTTGACGACTCTTACTACTTGTCCACTTTGTAAGGAAGAAGGCGCCCATTACTAGTCAACGAGTGCCTCCTCAAATCCCACCAAGGTGGGGGGACATGAATTTACAGGTAAGTACAGGTAAGTAGGTAGGAATTTGCATTCATTGTATATACCATTGCATTGCATACTAGAGTAGTTTTCTTTCACACTTGT